>VYZS01063173.1:32073-101165 GCA_013400695.1 Neodrepanis coruscans
AACATGCCCTTTATCCTCCTGTAAGAAGAATGAGAATTCCATATGCATTCCCATCCTATGACTTTGAGTTAATCTTCCACTGGCTTGGGATTTCTGAGGAGCTATAGATTGAACCCAGGCACACTGGCCAAATATAATTTCCAAAGGTTTGTTTATTATTATTTTGTTTTTATTTGTTTGTGGTTTTAAAATATTTTTCTCCTTTCAAATTCCTTTAATACCAAAGAACAAACGGATTCTTGGGCAATAATTTAAAATATTGCTACTAAAAATAACAATTTAACATTTGCTATTTGTGAAAAGCTGAGAATCAGCAATGATGAAAGAGGAAACTGCCCCAAGTTTCTTGGCAAAATCAGTGGAGGCAAGTATTTCAGAGGTCATTTCAATTTTGAAATTTGCTTCCTTGGTAACATTTGCTTTCTAGATGTTATCAAAAGCACTGGAATTTCATAGTAACTGAAATGAAAGAATTTTAGGATGTGGAGTCTGTTTGTTGAAGATATCCTTGTCCTGCTGTTCTCATTAACCTTGATGGTCTTAGAAGCAGTTGCTGCACAGTCCAGGTCCAGCATTTTTCAATCAACATCTTACAGTGCAAGCTCAGAACGACTTGATTGTCCCCATCCACTGATAACTCACTTGACTCTTGTCCTGTTTGTTATCTGTTGGCCCTGCAATGAGCTTTTGTGGTTTATTTATTTATTTTTGAAAAGCGAACATAACCCAAACCTTGCTAATTGACTTTACAAGTTAAACAGTGCTTTCTTATTTAACAGCAATGCTTTAGGAGCACTGAGGGATCGCTCAGAGCAGGGCTTCTTTGAGCACAGAACAAACTCACAGCTATAGCAAGACCTGCCAGATGGCAGCTTCTGTAGCCCTGAACATTGTCTTTTATTTTTGCATGGGAATAATGGAGAACTTGAAGACATGCTGTGTTGATAGATTTGGTGAAATGTGTCTTATGTAAGGAAAAGTTTCAACTGAAAACTTTGGTTTCCCAGCCTGATTTGTTCTCTCTATAGCAGGGCTACCCACTGGGTGTTTCTGAGATCAGCTGGGTATCTCCCTTGAGGCCTGATTATTTTAACCATGCTTTGTTGAGTAACTCCTGCTAAATGTCCATGTCCCTGGCACTGTGGGCCATCTTCACTGATAGCACAGGAGCTGCTGTCCCAAAAGACTGGAAGAGTGGTCTCCAATGTGGAATGAGGGATTTGAGATGTGATGAGAGTTGGTTGCTGCTGTTCCAGACTCTGGCAGGGACTAGAGGGGACTTGCTTGTTTGAAGGCAGTGCTGGGTTCCGAGAGCTGTTTCTGCTGGAGTTGTGCACTGCCTGATTGTTTCCCCAGCTTCTGTGCAATCTATTTCCTTTTCATGCCAAAAACAGCTTGTAAAACCTTTGACTCTGCTATAGTTCAGGGGCAGCAACATAGAGAAAAAAGTATCGTCTTTTAAGCTTTCTGTGCATCTTTTGATGCTCTCCTGATTTTCATGTTGCACAATTCTTGCAAACTGTAGAACTGCTGTTGCTTTTGCTTATTAGCTGAGTTCAGCCATTCCAAGTTTGTCTGCTGTTTCTAATCTTGAATTCTGACCTATAGCTTCCTGGGTGAGCAGGAAGGCTGTACCCAAGCACTGGTAGGTAATTTATTTGCCCTTTCTCATTTGCAGCTGAATTGAATCTCTCTGCCACACTCAGGAGCAGCATCACAAGAGCAGCTCTTGGTGTGTCGTGCTCTTGCAGTTGGTACTTCTCCTTGGGGTATCTGGTACCTCTGGAAGACAGAATCAAAATCATTTTTCATTGGGAAAAGAGGACTTGTGTAAATTTTTACTTGGAGAATGGCTTTTTGTCAGAGGCCATGAAAGGAGATGGCTGCAAGGTGACATGTTCTCCTAGAAGTCATCAAATGCCTACTCTGATCTCCAGTTCAGAAATGAAGTGCCTGTTTCTCTGAGCAGATGAAAATACCCCAAGGTATGATCAGATTTCTAAGACGTTTCAACACCTACTCACTGCATTTCTTTCCTTATCTCCCTCCAGCAATTGGAGGTCATGTGGAACACCTTTTTTCATGGAATTGAGCCTCAGATTGAAAAACCTGCAGCAGTAGATTGTGAGCAGGTTTCTGTTTTGACTTTTCAATTTATATCACTGAAGACAAATTTTATTAGTAAAATCTTGGGCAACTCAGCAGTGGATTTTTAGGCTCTGACTGGGTGTCTGGAGCTGCGTTTCTTTGAACTGTCTCTGAGAGGAACTGCAGCTGTATAAATGGATGAAGACTGTGGAAAGAAACTATAAATATGGCTTTATTAAGGTGGGTTTTTAAATCAAAGTGACTTTTTGAAATATTTTAATGAACCTTAAAAACTGTTTTGCAGTTCTTTCTAGCAGTTATGTTACTCTTCAGCAATGGGAGGGGAGGGAAATGGTAGTGAGGGAACTGTGTCCATTGCATCTCTAGCAGTGGGTGGGGCAATGCCTTTTCCTTGAACGTTTTAACCTTGGATGGACAAAACAATTTAAAATGACCAGGGACTAGGCTAACATGCTTCTTCTACAGCTGATCTTCGTGGTGTAAAATGTAGCTGTGCATTCACTTCAAAACGAAGCTGTGCTTCACAACCACAGTAGCTGTGCACTGTAGCTGTGCTGTGAAGCACTCCATGTGCTTCACAGATACCATGGGATGGCTTTGGGGAATGAGAAATTTGGGGGCATTTGAGACATTTCCTGTTGCCCTGCAGCTTTTTCAATGGATAGTGGTGGACTGTGCTTTACCAGGAATGTGACAAACTCACTCAATATATGTTTTCTTTGCTAGAAGGAAATTGAAAACAATGATTTAGGACATAAAAAATGTGCAAGCATAGCTTGATGATTTGGTGCCTTATACTGCCTCATGTTCTTGTCACAGGGAGTTTAAGATCTTTGCTTAAATGCACATGGCAGGTATGTGAAGTCCCCAAGCCAATTGGTACTTTGTGTTGGCTGCCCTGGGAGTTAAACCTGGGCTCAATAAGCACCACTGAACTCTTGTCCTTAGCAGCTGGGAGCTAATGAAACTATGGAAGAAATTGGAGCTTTACGTTAAAAAAGACACATCCATTCCAGCTTAAACACACTTCTCCACATCTCCGTGACTCTGAAGCTGGCTTCAGTGAAATCCAAAGAGACTTAGACTGAAACAGAGGTGGAGGCATATGGGTGGTCATTGGAAAGTCAGAGCTAAACCACTGGCAGTTCCATCTTGCTTATTCTCCACTGTAACACTGTGTCTTTGAGGAAAACACTGGTCAAGGTTCTTCACGGAAGGCCAAGGCCATAGCATGACCAAAATCCTTCAGAAAGCTTTTCAGTTGTAGTTCAAAGAATGTAAAAATAGCTGTGATGGAAGCAGTTTTCCTCTGGGCACAGACAGAAGGGTGTGTGCACATGTATAGGCATCTGCGTAAATGAATGTGTGAAAGAAAAGTCACTGGAAAGCATCATGCAGAGGTGGTCTGAGCTGGGATTTCCATTCAGCAGAGCCTGGGGTGGAGAGGCTTTGTAAGAACTACAGTGTTCTGTTTCAGAGGCAGAGGTGTTCCAGGTACACTGTACCATCATGGTGAAAATGCCTTTGTTTTTGGCACAAAGGTAACTATGCTTTTTTATTCAAGTGTCACATTTTACCCACTTGCAGTTTCCTGCTTGTGTGTTTTGGCTTTTGACCAGGACCTCTGGCTATGTGTGCTCATCTGGTTTTGATAAAACATTGAACTTAGACAATACATCTTCTTGGACATTTCTTCCTGTTAGATTCAAGTGTGATACAAAGCAACCAGTACTTGATCAGTAGCAGACACTGTTTTTATCAAGCACTGTTGGATGTTCATTAGCCATGAAGGGACTGTAGAGAAAACTTGCCACAGCACAGACCAGTACAGGTAGGTGCTTCCTCTTCTGAGCCCTTTTTTTTTTTAATCACTTCAGCAAAGCTCTTGGCTGGATGTTGAGTGCTCTTTTGAACTCCCTGTTCATGTACTAGGCTGCAACATTTAAGTTATTCAGCTGGTGTTTATTTGCTTCTTTCACAGACTTGTTAGTCTGCTAAGAGAGATAAAATGATCATGAGATATTGAACAGTGGCAGATGAATGGGAGTAGCAACCTCATTAAAAACCATCTCCTTATCCTGACATTTAGATAGCATTTAATGACATGAGAATTTGCAGTGCAGTAAAATATTGGGTAAAAAGATGAATGAGTAAAAACAGCACTTCTCATGGTCTGCCCAAGAAGCTTCTGTGGCCTGTGATATGATTGTGAGACAGTCAGCCTCTGTAATATACTTAATATCCTTGATATATGCAAGGAAAGGATATACTACATGCTTGTTAGACAGTGATCTAAAGCATGAAGAAAGGTATTCATCTTCCTAAAGTTCATCTGTCTACCTGTGAATCTAACACTCATTTACACCAGTCATCCAGGCTTCTCTTGGAGGTGGAGTAGGAAAAGGGAGACAAGGGATATCTACAGAGAGCTGAGCATTCCTGCCTGATTTGCAGGCCTGGCAAATACACCAGGTGTTGCAGTGTCACCACATGTTAGTGACAGTTTGGAATGACTGCTGTATCTGTGTGTTTGCACCATCACTTGTAGAGGAATTGTCTGAAATCCTTGTACTGGTACAGCCTGCTGGAGTGGCACAGGGGCTGCTGGTGGGGATCCCTAGTGTGACCTCAGGACAGTAGCCTGTCCATAGCCCTCCTGTCCTGCTTGTTTTCAGAGCTGTCATACGATGTCCAGCTCACAAGTCTTGCAGCAGGGCTGGTTTGTGAAATGGGTAGTGGGTGCAACTCCATGGAAACCCTCCAGTGAATTTGTTCCTTGTGCTGTTGGAAAGGCTGAGTTGCACAGGAAGATAAAAAGATCCTCAGCCTTACAGACCACTGCTGTCAGAGGTTTCAGCCTGACCTTGGGCTCTGACAGACGTGTTTATCCAGTGTGAGGGAGGCTGGAGGGGCCGCTCGGACCCCTTTGTTCTCAGCTTTTTTATCTCTTTATGTCTCATCTCCCTTCCTTCATCCGGTGGACTGAGATGAAAGTTGAATGCACCCCTTAGCAAACTTCCTCAGAGATCCAATTAAAATACCTCATTCTTGTAGTATGTGGGAGGGTTGAGCCACTGAACATCTTCCACTGGACGGCTACAATCCTGGGGGTTTTTTTCTGTCTTGTTTCTGGGATCAGAGGTATTCAAACCTGAGACTGAATGCTTAAACTTTTGTGGGGAAGGCTGGTAGAACTTAACATTTGGCTTTCAGCAGATTTTTGCTCAACATGGAACTGAGTCTTGCCATCTTAAATACTCTACACAAATAAATAAATGTGGTAGAATCCCATTTAATTTGTATGAGTTGCACTCCCTAAAATCCTGTAGGCTATTTGAACAGATTATGAGCCAAACCCCAGAATTTTTCTCTAATTTTCCAGCTGTGCAAACCCATCCTTAGATATTAAAAAGACTAAGTCTCATTATACATTTTCTGTCTCCTGTATCTTGAGTAATTTGCTCAAATAATCAAAGACCTGGGTGTCAGAGTGTTGTAACTAATGAGTGTTTTTTTAATCATATCTTAATCCTCAAAGGCAAAAGAGAACTCTCAGAGCTGACTACAGTTTTCTCAGTGACATTGAAACATATGCTGGACCTCCACTAAATCTGTCTCCAGGTCCTGGGATTAGAAGGCAGTTGACAATGTTAATTCATGATACATAGGGTGAGGGGGAAATCCTACTTTACTCCCTGTATTGATTGTTCTGATGATTGTAATGTGATTTTATTTTTGCCTGTATCATGTGTACATGTCACAGGAAAAAAATACATAACAGAAGTTCTATTTTTTTGAAGTGTCACTCATCTGAGCCATCTCAGATTTAAAAAATGAAGTTGCTTTTACAAGAACTATACAAAGCCCTAGTCAGGACTTATATGAAATACTGTTGTGTCGTAATAATAACTTCTAGCTGCAAAATCTTGGCATCCTGCAGTTTAGGAAAGGGTTTTCAAATTCACCTTCAGTTTTTGGGCAACAGGCAAAACATGTGGGTCTGTTTAGGAGCTATTTTCATTAAGGCTTGACAATACAGGATGATAAAATACAGCTGCATTGTTTAAACTTTCAATTTAATTTCTGGTCTGTGTCCAAGTTGCTTCATCAATATGGCGCCATTCATTTCAAAACAAAGCCCTTGGAAGGGTCTCTATTACCCCACCATTGATCAAGAGAGTGTTAAAATGTAGAGCCTAATTATGTTCCTGGCCGGTTAGTAATTCCAAAATTGGATTTTTATAACTGTCAAATTTGCAATCAGGGTAACTTTCCCTGACAATTAGTCACAATTATTGGTGCTTTTGTTGCCAGGGAGTTATAACTAATGGTGGTGGTTCCCTTTTCAAGGCTCAGTAAGTGTCAAAGGCAACATTTATCTTACAGAAGAGCCATTTGACTGCAATATTGTTGATACTGAACGGCACCTGAACCTTTACTACTGTTATAGTCATTTTTATCAATTGTTCTGGGCTGAGATGTGGCCACAACCTCTACTTCAAACTGCAGATATAAACCACTGGATCTTGCCTTGTTGCAAAATGGGACTTGAGAAATGGTGACATGAGAAAATTCATCCTTGAGTGTTTCACTCAAGCTGAGCTTGATGAGGGCTGGTATACAAAAGACTTGATTTTTGTCAATTACTGCTTTGAATCTTTAAAATGAGCCAAGCATGAACATTGTACAACTCGTCTGATGAATTCTCTCTCTTCTCAGCCTGATACCTTCCTCTCAGTTAGGCCCCTGTGTGTGTAATGTTGAGTGTGTGCAGCACTAGGGTATGAACAGAGAAGCCTTCCTTGCCTCCTGGGCAGCACCCATTTTGGATTTTGCACCTGTTCAGGTTGCAGAATGACCTTCCATTGGCTGTTGATGACAACAGGTCTTTGTCATCAGCTTCAAGGTTTAGGTAAGCACTAACTCTGGGTGTTATCTGACACTGGCAGGCAATGACCGTGTCTTCATCTTTGCATCAGTTAAATGAACTGCTTTCCAGGAACAGTTAAAATCACCCTCCGTGTTCCCGTTTCTCCTCCCATGGTCCTTCCTGTTCCACTCACTAAAGTGTCTCTGCAGCCACATGGTTTAAGGAATTGATCTCCTTGAAAAATAATCCATTAGTATTTTCAGATTGGGTTGTTTTCACCTCTCCCTTTCCTAGCTGACATAATGTCCATCTGTGAGGTGCAACATTCATTCCAAAAACAAAGGTGGCAACTTAAACCAGTTAAACTTGAGCACTGATGCTACCTGGCGTCAAACCATCACCTCTTGTTTTCTCAGGCGGCCAGAGCCTGTCTTTGTTTTTTAGAACATCTCTTTTTCTCTTAGACTGCCTAGAGCATCTCTGTGTCCACAACATACATTTATCTGGGTTGCCATGTGATTGTTTTTGACAAAAAGATCTGGAATTTAGCTTTATTGATACAGAGTCCAAGTTGTTCAAACCCCTAATCCTGCAGAATGTCTGCCCTGGAAGAAAGAGGGATTGTAATCAATTTTACTTAATTAAATCAACCTAAACTAATTGTCAGCTAATAAAATAGTGTTGGTCAGCTCATAAAACAGAAATGAAGATTAGAAGAGCAGTTGCCATGAACAGGTGGTAACTCTGTTTCCAAGTTAGACCACATTACTCTCTGGCACAGAATCTTGGAGAGTACCTCATATTCTAGGTTTTGGTTTTTTTATGTTTATGAAACTTATAAAATATAGAGCTCATTTTATAACCAATTTTCTATCTCACCTGCCAAGAGCAGTGGGGGTTGAGCCAGCATGAGGCGGATGCAGAGATTTAGGCAGTTGTCCAGAAATGGATCCCTGCACAGGGCCGAGGAATACATTTCTACCTTTGACTGGCCTTTCTTTTGCAATTCTTGAGATTTAGTTTTGTCTTTCTTGTTGCTATTACAGAAAAGCCCTTGCAAACATTTTTTTATGTCATTGATCTCAACCTGACATTATTGTGCAAAGGGATAAACTTCCTATGCACACTGTGGATACTGTCTGACTCTAGATGGATCTTGAGTCAGTAACAGGATCCCTCTGGATTTGGCACTTCATGTTTCTGTTGACTTTCAAGATCTTGCAGAAGGCATCAAACATTTATCTAATTTTAGTTGGAAAGGACTAAACTGGAATCTTTCCTAAAAGCAGAAGCAGAACTTGGTGGTTTGTAGATGCTGTTAATGGTTGAATAATGAAAGAAAATTTACTGCACGGTGACTGTTTTATTGTTTGGTTAATAGTGCAAAACCATGTGGTTCTGAGAGTTGTACTATGACTTGCAGGTATTGTAGATGCTCTGTGCTGATTCAGGGTTTTAGGCACCAAAGTGACTTGTTGCACATCTCATTGCCGTTTTCTGTGACCACTCATCCCCAGACATTTCATGCAGGATGAACTTGATTGCTCTTACATGAAGTTCTCAAACCTGGTAAGGCATTGGAAGATTGGATTAATTCTCTTCCACATCAGCCCTCCTTTCTCAGAGGGTACAGCACATAAGACAGGGTTGATGTCCATTCAGGGCAATTTTCTCTTCATCTACATGTTCCATGCTTGCCCAACATTATGAAAACATCTGCTGGGAGTCACACCAGCAGCCAAATCTCTATTTATTTTCCTCCAAGTGTGGGTTTAGGGGGGATGTAACACTAACTGTGGGACCAGGCTTGGCCCCACTACGTATGTGCTTTAAAGCTTGAGGTGACACAAAAGAGCTGGAGGAATATTAAAACAGCTCCTCAAAGAAATGTGTGTTTAGTGAGTTTTTGAGGGTCTTAAGGGAATCTAGACCAGATTTGCACTGACATAAATGCTCCAGCATCTCCCATTCCTCCCAGTGAGGGTGAGTAGGAGGACCTGGAGCAAGTCTGCTGCTCAGCTTCCCAGCCATCTGCACAAAACCATCTAGGACCCCAAACTAACAAAAACCATATTCAAAGCAATTATCTGATCTTGTTTGTTTGTTTTTAATGTGATGTTTCTAGACACTGGTACAACAAACACGCTCTTGTAAAATCTTGTAACAGTTGTTTGTAGTTAGTATCTTCAAGATGGTTTTATGTGTTACGATCATGACTAATATCCATCACTTCAATGTGACCGTCACCCTCCAGTGCTGTGGGAAGTTTTTCATACTAAGACAATTATTTTCTCAGCTTGTTCAGCATTTTTCCCCCTTTTTTTCCCATTTTATTCATAAAGCACAGATACTGATTTGCTCATATATTGTGCTTTCCAGATGAAAGTGCTTTGTGGTTCACAGACTTAAATAATTAGGTCTTCACAGACCTCAGAGTGGCTGTAAAGGCAGCTGGAGTCGTCATCTCTGGTTTTACACTTGGAAACAGAAAAATCTGCAGAAGCAAAGTAACCAACCCAGCTCACAAGCCGTCCCTGGCAGAGCTGGGGGCAGACGCCCCCTCTGAAGCATTAGGAGATGCTGCTGTGCCCACACTGCTACAGGCTTTCCTCCCAGCATGATTCCATCTCTCATGGTTGTCACAGACTTGTTTTTAGCATATGCACCAGCTGCTGGAAAAGTGTTGGGTTCCTATTCCCATGGCTTTGCTCTCCCTCCTTGAACCTGGGACCATTTTTTCCCCAGAGTGTGCATTGGAGGCAATAACCACAGATATCCCAAAAAACCACCACAGAACCAATCTCTGCCCCTTTCACACTCAACCACAGTGGATGCTGCAGCCTGTTTTGTTCAGTAGGTTTGTCTGTGGTTGTATTTCTTGGAAGCATCATCTCCAGTGGAGGCAGGGGGGTGTTTTACATGCTCATTTGAGCACTTGGGAGAGTCACGGGTGTGCTGTGCATGCCTGGATTTCTGGGGGTGGGATGGGGGGAGAAGCTGCCAGGAGCGAGGCAACGAGGGCGCTTTCATTCCTTACCAAGTTTTGCTTCTCAAGCTGAGTAAACTTTTTCTCTGCTGAACCAATGGTGTGCAGGGTGAGTGTTTGATGCGTTCTGTGTGATAATTGCCTTGTCTCCCCCTGCAGGTTCTCCTGGCCGCCAGCACCGTTACTTTCCCAACCAGGACCGTAAGTGGGCAACACGAACTTCATGGAAAGGCAGAACCTGAGAGTGAAGCTGGGGACACTCCTGGGTGGGGGGCTGTGGCAGCCAGGGATGCCCTTTGCTTGGGAAGAAAAGCTTATGGGACGGGATCTGTGAGTCTCCCTCAAACATCTGGAGGGCAGGGAAAAGGGTAGTTGGGAATGTTCTGCTCCTCTTGAGGAATTGTACTCACTGAGCATCTGGGAAGGGTCCTCATGCTTGCACTTTCCTTGTTTGTGCTTGGTTAACTGGATGAGAGGGGACACCAGGCTCCACAGCCCCCGGGTCTGTGCCAGAGTACCTGTTGTGCTCTTCTTGCCACTAAAACTCACCCCCTTGTTTTGCCCGACCTGTTCATCAGCCCTTGAGGGTGGTGTGTTGAGAAGAGCCAGAAATGGGGTTGGCTTGATGTGATCAGTGCTCAGAGGGGTGGTGGCTGTGATCTTGTGTGCAATTGCAGGCTCTCCCATGAGGAGAGAGGTTCCTCAGCCATTGGAACAGGCTGTCTCCTCATTACCTGTGTGTTTCTGTGACACTCAACGTTGGTGTCTCTGAACAGTCAATGGAACTGGCCACTGGTCCCAGGCAGAGCTGGAGGAGTGGGCAGGACCCAGAGAGGGCAGCCTGGGAAGGATCTGCCTCAAATCTGCAGTGATGCGTCCCTTGAGTGAGACCCTGAAAATGAAGATGCCTGACACGTATTCCCAGCGCTCACTATGGAGGGAGTAACAGTTTCCTTGAAATTCTTAGTTCTTACTGTATCAGGAAAAAAAAAAATTGTTGGAATAGGGAAGTCAGCCCCAGACCATCTGGGAAGGAAGGGTCCTTCAATTCTTATTTCTGTTCTCATTCTCTGATGTGATCTGGGATGCTATTGCTTGCTCCTCTCTGTTCCTTGGGCATGTTCTGGCACAGAAATGCACTTCTTACCACATTGACCCTTGTGTTGGAACTGCCATGCAAAGGAATTGATGACACGTCCAAGGACACATGGGAAAGTAATTGTGTCAGCAAGAATTACCATCTAAACTTTCTGCCATCCTTATTATTGGCCCTGCCACAGGCCAGTCTTAGTCCTGGGTTGTCTTTAAAGTAGTGATTTGTTTCCTTGGTCTGTCTTCACCTTTGTGATTCAGTTTCTCCCTTGGTGGTTGTGCTCTTTTTAATATCTTCCATTTGGTGTCCATAGAGAGCGTGAGTAGTCCTGACCCTTCACATCACAGCCCCCTGAGGAGACAAGATATTAATTTATTTTAAGATGTGGTTTACTCCATTGTGCACTTTTGTGCACTTTTAAGGTTTCTTCCAGGCAAAACCTGATGCTTTAATTCTCCTGGTACCTGATAGTAGGGTTAGAGCATATTGGCTGGGTGTTTGTGATGGTTCTGATGGGTGTTTAAGATAATCTGAGGGGTGGAGCACCTCTCTTATAAAGACAGGCTGAGAGAACTGGTGTTGTTCAGCCTGGAGAAGAGAAGACTCCAAGGACACCTCATTGTGGCCTTCCAGTACCTAAAGGGGCTTATACAGAGGAGGATAGGGGGACTTTTTATATGGGCAGGTAGTAACAGGAAAACGGGCAATGGTTTTAAACCCAAAAGAGGACAGCTTTAGATTAGGTGTTAGGAAGAAATTCTTTACTCAGAGGATAGTGAAGCACTGGAACAGGTTGCTCATAGAGGTTGTGGATTCCCCATCCCTGGAAGTGTTCAAAACCAGGTTGGATGGGGCTTGGAGCAACCCTGGTCTAGTGGGTGGCATCCCTGCCCATGGCAGAGGGCTTGGAATAATATGATTTTTATGGTCTTTTCCAACCCAAACCATTCTATCATTCTATGACTTATAGGTTGGTTGTTATGGTTTTTTTGCCTATACAAGGAATTCTCCTTATTGGCAATCTGGCCTGGGACTCCTCTTGTTGTCCAACATTTGAAGATTTCTTTCCATGTTTTGCTTTAGTCATTTAGCTTCCAAATGATATGCTGACTTTCAGGATTTAGGCTAAACTCTTTGGAATTGTAGGGCAGGAAAGCAGAGATATATTGCTTGAATTTGGTTATGGGCTTTTTCTACACCTTAGTGATCTGCATCCCAGTACCTTGGGAATGTCACTCCAGGCATCTGGCCCAATGCCTTGGGCAAGGTGGGCAGGTAATACAGTGTTATGTTTTCTACTGGAAGGCTTTCAGAAGTGTGAGGTGCTGCTGTATTTCTAGAAGGTACAGGAAGGGCTGTCTGTTTTCTGTCATGCTGTGACGTTCCTCGTAGGCTCATAAGCACCATGGTGTAGAGAGATCTGCAGATGCTTCTGGCTGCACTCAGGCACTCCAACCCTGCCCAAGGTGGGTATCTCTGCTTGGTGTTTGCTATTGGATATTTCTGAGCCTTCAGCCCATCAGAAACTTTAGTTTCAGGGAATGAAGTGGAATTTAAACTATCCAAATATAGTCCTTTGTGTCAAATCAAATGATTTGTTAAAGTGAGGCCAGATTTGTGGGGAGAATCAATCTTTTTTATTAGATCAACTGATGTGGAAAAAGCAGACAAACTTTCAGGCATATTAACCCTTCTCCTAGCCTGTGCTTGCATTGCAAGGATGACGGGACCTTCTACCAGGGGAGACTGTGCTTTAGGATATGTATTCACTCTGTTCCCCAGCAGTCTTGGTCTGAACGCAGACATGGGCGGCATTTTTGGATGTCCTTGTACACTTTTTGGGGAGAAAGACTTGTCTCCCTCTGTGTTTGACACTAGATGTTACTACAGAACAAATAATGGGCTCTGCTCTGCAGCTGACTCATTGTGCAAGTCTGGGGCTAATTACTGATTCCCTCTGTGCCTCAATTTCCATCTGTAAAATGTCACAGATGCCCACCATTCATAAATCGCTTTCAGATTTCTAGATGAGGTGCTGTGTAAGTGTAGAATAGCATTAGTTTATGCATATTGTGCTAGAGGATAATATAAAACACATGCAGTAGAAGAGCCTCACAGATGTGTCTCTTTCAACTGCAAAAGGCAAGGCCTGGGCTGATGATTTAGCACAGCACTAATTGGACTAAAATAGGAGGTTGCTTTTGTACTGATGCAATTGTCACCATTAAAGTCCTCATTTACCAACAGTTTTTGGACATAGCCCAGTTATTTCCTATTGAGGAGATCTGTAGTGCCTTGAGATTGAAAGCACAGCAATTTATAGCAAACACCAACATTTTTCCAGTGTCTTGCACACTGCTGTTCCTCACCCTCTGGAAGGGGACTGGGCCATGCTTTAGTTTGAATGTGCATCTTGCTTGGCCTCTAGCTGTACTTAGCACTTTTTGGCTGGCATACCCTAATCTCAACACAAAGGCACTTGAGTCCTTTCCAGTGCCATTCTTGGGTGTTGCACACACAGGAATCCCTGTTTATTGATAAGAAAAGCTCTTTCCATGGCTGTGAGTGAGTGCCTGGCAGTTGTTCAGCATTAAGTCAGTTCTCAAAGTTTAAAGGATTTGTGGGCTTGATGGTTTGGGTTCAGGCAGTTAACTCCGATGAAGTGCCTGAAAGTGTCTTGCAGACACATTTCATGGAGAAAGATGAACTTTAGCAGTTAAAGCTTTGATTTAAGTGCCCTCAAGTTTTCTTATTGTGCTGTTGGGGCTGAAATCTCTGTGAGTATGAAACCTAGGAGCTCTTTGACTGCAGAATTAGGGTTGTTCCTTCCAGTTGCAATCTGGCCCTGTGCTTGTTCTGAAGTGCCAAAATCATCCCCAGCAGCATCACATGGCAGCAGGCACCAGTGACTAAAGCTGTCCTCAAGCTGTGTAATTTTGGAGCCCTGGTTGGAGCTTATTTGCCAATGTATTGTTGCCTGATGCTCAGAAGTGATGCTGAGCTGTCATGAGATGATGGTGTGGAGTTGGAGGGATTGAAGGTGTCCCTGGAGATCTTCGGTTCCTTCTTGGTGTATTGCAGACAAATTGCACCATTCTGTGTTTGTCCATTTTGGACTTTCTGGCTGTTCTCCCCATTCCTCATCAGTGCTCTGAGGGAGGGTCAAAATTCATTGTCAAATCCTCCACAGCTGTAAGAGTAACATAATATTGAGGCTGAGTGCGTGGGGTGACAGGCGTGGGAGAGAAGATTGGCTGACTCCCAGCCTTACCCAATGCTTGCCATGTTCCAGAAGAAATCTCCCCTGATGCTGGACCTTCATTCAAGGGTCTAAACTTGCCATTTAAGGTATTTTTAGGAGAGTTTCAAGGTGGAGGCAGCTAGAACCTCAAAAGGAAGCTCCTCAAAGTGCCACCAGCATGGTGACTCTTCGGGGACACCTACTCTATGGTGCTTAAATCACAAATCAGCACAAATAGAGCAATAGGGAATAAGGGCTTGTTCTCATCAGAAAGTAAGTGGATCCCCAGGTTTGGGAAGTATTGAGTGAGTTTTAGGTTAAAATAACAGGGTGTGGGAATCCTGTAAAGCATTCCTATTATCAATATCCTCTGATTTTTCAACATAAGTCAAGTTGGGGGTGTAGCTATTTTGAAGAGTTAAAAATCTGAAGCTGAAAATGAAATATGCCTGGCTAACCCCAAGCAGATATTTCCCTTACTAATTTCTCTTCACCTAGAAGTTAACAAGGAAACAATAGAAAACAAACCCAAACAAACAGTCGTTTGCACAGCCTTGTGCTCACCACTAATCTGATGCAAATGTTACCTTGTTCTTCACTTTATGGGGACCAGATGATGTGAGGGATTTGCTGGGTCCCCAGACACCCCAGTATCCCTGGGTGTCTCAGAGAGCAAAATCACAGCTGCAGAGAAATGTGGAAGGGATTCCTCTTCCTGCTGCTCAGTAAGGACCATTGCAGAGCTCAGGGGGATTTAGATAAAGGCCAGCAAAGGGTAATGAGCAGCATTCCTGCATCCTTGAACCATTTCAGTGCAGCTCCCCAGTGCTGAGTGATGATCATTAGCCTTGTGCCAGTGGTGTGTTGAACGAGGGCTGCGGGGGTTGAGCAGAGCCCCAGGGAGGAGGGAAGTGGGGGAGAGTGGACAAACCACAGTGGGATAAACCTGAAGCTGAAATGTTACCATAGGAAATCAAACCTTTGCAAAAGTACCCCTGGCAATAATAATAATAATTAAAGTGCATTTGGATAGAAAATATGGGCAAACATAGTATTTTGATGTTCAGTGAGACAAATTCTTCTGAATTCAAACCTTTTCAGTTACATTAGCAATTGTTTTCTTTATTGGTATTTCTGCTAATTTTTTGTCTTGGATAAAGGAAACCAGTGCTAAATATTCAAGATGAGGAATAACCAGAGCTTGACTGAGCATCCTGAATGTCACATATTTGTGGGTTACAGGAACTTCATGCAGAGAGGTGTCCAACCCTAGAGCTGTCCTGCAGCCTTGCAGGCAGAAGTAATAAAACTCAAAGCAGGGATAGAATTTAAGGTCAGAAATCCAAACTGGAAACAAGATGCATGTTTTCTATACAATGGTTAATGTTGGATGCAGTTCACTAAGGAAACCTCTGTTGTCTGGCTCTAGAGTGTCTTTATGAAACTCAAACTCCAGCTCAGCACACGTTGTTTGGCTCGAGACTGTGAGAGATTCTCTGACCTGTGATACACAGGTGCAGAACCAATATTGTGAGAGTCCCTCCAGACTTTATGGTGAGCCTGGATTGGAATGTTTCCTTTTGTCCTGTCTGCTTCCTTATTTCATGTTACACTATGCCATATTTTGACTGCATTTTCCCCCTGATTGCTTCTCCCAGCAGGGAAAAGCAGTCTCTTTTGTAAGGGCTGTGAGACCATCTCGATTCAGGATGAACTTTTGAGCATAGTGGAGTTCCCATGCCTTTTTCCACAGGGGTCATGTCCCATGAAGCATCTCTCCATGTCATAGATCATGGAGTGAGATAGAAATGAGTCTAAGTCCATGACGGTGGGTCTCAGACAATGGATTTTGGCCTAGTGAGAACCGGACCAGCTGCAGGAGGAGTGTTTTCCCCTGGGAAGGAGCACCAGGCCCTGTGGGCTCTGTGCCCTCAGCTTCCTTGGCAGGGAGGTGTGTGGACTCCCTCCTTTTAATTTGGGGATTGTCTATTTTATGTGCTTTGTTTCCTTTCTGCCATGTACTGATACATTGGTGAAACATGGGAGGGTGGTTTGGTGTCATATCAAAAGTATTGAGTGCCCACAGTATCGTGTTCAGCAGCTCCATAGTCAGCAAGGCTTTAGCAGACTCATGCTGGACAGGTAAAGTCCTTGTCAGTGTAACTTCAGTCTTTGGGCAACTACACTGGGCTACGTTGGTAAAATGTCCTTGGTATTTCTAAAAGTAAAGATAATACATTTCTAGCCAAACATGTTGGATCAAAATCCAGCTATTCCCTGCTAAACCTTCCTCTGGCAGATAAAGATGGAGTGAACATGGATGTCACAACTGATGAATAAATGATCATGATCTAATTCCGTATGCACTGGCCTAAAGCAGCAGAATGGCTTGTTGGAGCTGTGAAAGAACACAAATACTGAGAGGAACTATGGATAAAATTAGTGAGTAGCGTGGGATTGTGCATGTGTGAAATTTTAAATAAAACAATGTGAGTGATGTGAGCTTCTTAAGAAGAGACCTGGGTGAATAATGATGGATTTCTGGATTCATTTGCTAAATCAGAGAATTGGAAAGAAAAATGATTTAGGAGAATCTGAAATGGAAATTTTTGAGGTCTTGGCACAACATAATAACTAAAATATGGCTTTGGGTCAACTGAAAGAGTTTTATTTGATCTGGACTAAACCATTTATTTTCACTTAGGACTAGTTCACTTAAGACTGTTTAATTAGTTCATTTAAATTTTAAGTGAGATTTGAAATAAATGCTGTATCAAAACTTAAGACTGAAACAAGTCATTCAGAAACTATGAAAAATCATTTAAGGAAAAAAAATTTAGAGAAAATATTGCAAACATCTTAAAAAATGCACACTTTTTTTTTTGTCCACTTAAAACTATGTACCAAATTTTATGAGACTTCTTGAATAGGAGTTGTTATTCCAAAAATGTGTTTTGTGGTAAACTTGCTTTTCACTCAGTTTTGCTTAGGTTTTTCTTACAGACATTTCAAAATCACAGAATATCATGATAATGAAAAAATATTTATTGCTTACTCTGGATGAAAAAAGTGCCTTTTCCTGTTTAAGAAGGTAGAAGAAAGTAGACATGAAAATGAAGTATGAACAGTTTACAAGCAGAAAAGGATCAGATAGCAATTCTCATAAGAAAGGAAATTTGAGCTGCTTTTTAAAGATAGCCAGTAAAGTTAGGGGTAAGGGTTGTTGTAATAGAGATATGAGAGAGATTACAAATGGGGGAATTTTGGCAGAATGAAGGTAAAGAGACAAAGGTATTCTGTAGGTGTTCTGTTTCATATTGATAGGCAACCTAATAACTCACAATTTCCATGTGAAAATAAAATTTTCCAGCCTGCAAAATCCTGACGTGAAAACTGTGGGAAAGAACAAACCCTTTTTGGTCAATGAGACCATCTTTGAATTTCTCTAAGTCCCCAGTTCCTGATCTGTGAGACCCTTTAATTCTGCTCATGCTGAGCAGAGATATTGTGGGGCTGTGTCAGTGCTGCTGTTGAACTTGGGGTTGGAGGAACTTTGTGTTCCAAATGAGTGTAGCCTATGGGTTGTTTGATACAGAAAGGAGCTAAGAAAGAAGATGGTCTTTCTTCCTTCTCCCCTCCTTTTTCATGTTTCCCCATGGATGAGACACATCCTTGCTCAGCCATCTCTATGTGGGGGAAGCAGAAGGACACGTGCTGTGTCGCTACAGGGTGTGAGGTTGTGGCCAGGTTGGAGCCTGCAATATTTGCAAGTCAGCCAGATTTCCCCTCTGGACACACAAAGTGTTAGGGAGAGACTGGACCAGGAGTTCTTCTCTCAGTTGGGTACCATGGCCATTCCATCCCTGCCCATCCAGGGCCCTTCCCTCACCTTTCCCAAAAGGTAACATTTACAGTGCACACAGCAAGTCAATAGCACGGCAGTAAACAGCAGCTGAGTGTCAATGATCCTATACTATGCAAAATTGAGAGATTCCCCTTGCAGAGAAACAGATCCTGCTCCAGTTTAACTGGGACTGAGGACACAGGGCTGGTAGGAGCCCTTCCCTTCTGCAACTCTCTAAACCTTTGATTCCCAAAACTTTGCTTTTCAGACCAGAGGCTACTGGGTGACCAAGTGTTTCTTTTCTCCTTGGTTGCTGTCAGCCCTTTGCTTTTCACAGGCTCAAACCTCATTACAAGACTACAGACACGACTGGTTCTAAACAAGTACAATTAATAAAGTCTATCTAGCCAACATCTGACTCTCGTTAGAGGAAATGTGTTGAAAAAACAGATCCCAGGTTGGCTGTGATTTATGGCTTGGGCCTGTTATCCTTCACAAGCACTGGCGAAAGCTTTTGCAAAGGGCCAGAACATAAACTACTTAAGGAAACTCAGTAACCATGTAAAAAGGCTGAAAGGGTCGGAACAGACAAATTAAAGAGAGGTGGAGATGCAAGCCCAGGCTGGCTGTCCCCCACTGAGGGCCACCTAGGTAGGCACAGGAGATCTGTGTTCATATTTCTGCTCTGGAATTTGACTTGAAATTCTTTCTTGTGCCAGTGTCTGAAAGTTTCATTGTTGCTTTTCTGGCTAAACTGTGTGTCTGTGTGTGGCAGTATGGGTTGGAGGGGTCAATGGTCTGGTGGTTTCTCTCAAGAGTGTCCAACTGTAACATGTCTGGTGCATGAGGTCCTGGGTGCTCACTCCAGTTGACTGTAGAAGCTGACTGTGCTTCCTACTTCCCTCGGGAGTTTCCAATATCATCCTTTTCTCTTTGCAAAGGAACATGATTGCCTGGACTAATTGAACTGACTTCACCCATACTTTTCCAGATTTGCTCAGAACTTGTCCTGGAGAAAGGTGTCCTCTGAGAAAACCTGATCTTCTGCTTGCTTGGGCAAAATTTTCTTCCAGTTGGACCCACTCGGGTTGTGTGGCACTGATTTGTGTGGCAGTGCCCCCCAAACATGACTGTGGTGGTGCATGACTCCTGCTCTGAGCAGTGCTGCCACTGTACTTGCTGGCACAGTTGGAGCTGTTGTGTTTCATGGAGCTGCTGGTGTATTCCCAGTGCTCTGACATGGGCTGTTGGTGTGGCCGTGAGGCAGCTCTGGTTTGCTCCTCCTGCCCTGTGGATAACCCAGTTTGTCCACTTTGTGCTTGTCCATTTCTGAATAGTGCAGTGGAAATGGTGAATTTTATTTGATGGAGAGAGAAATGCTGCTAGGAGAGCTGTGTCACAAAAATCAAGTATCTAATTTCTTTCTTCTGTGTGTATGTTACATTTGGTCCTTTTTCATCCTCTGACCTCGGATCCTTTACATTAAACTAACAATGGATGAAAGTGAGACTTGGAGGAGAAAAGTATGTTGTTTAGAGTCTGAGCAGGTTGAAGCATGAGCTGCAAATGTGATTCTTGTGTCCCCAAGCCTGACTGTGCTACGCCCCATTGCATTGCAAGGTTGAAGTTTCTTGTAGCGGCAAAATATGGCTTTGAAAAAACTGGCTGCAAAGATTTTATTTGTTTAAACAAAGGCTTTGTGATTCCAGAATTCTCTCCCTTTTCATATGCTATAAACCACCTCCTCCACCTCCCCTCTGAAACATGAATTTTGAAGTAATCCATCAAGAAAAAGAGAGACAGAGCCTTGATCCCTTGACTTCAGTTGAGCTGTGCAATTTATATCTACCGAGCATCTGGCTGCAGGAAAACCAAAAGCTCTTTTAATATTCTGCAGAGACTCTGGGTATACAAACGAGAGTGGACTGTCAGAGCTGAGAAATGGGGCAGATATGCCAAGAGGTTTCTTTGCCTTTTCACTCAAAACTGACCTGCAAATGCACAGTGAAAGTTGGGCTGGTTCTTTTTTCACTCCCCTCGGTGCCACTGTGATAGCTGTGCTGAAATCATCAGAGCCCTGTTGGTATCAAGCCCTTCTCATGTGTACCTTGTTACCAGGATTTGAGAGAGGAGCTTGGAGACTCGTGGGGTTTTCAGCCTTGAGAAGCTGAAATGTGCAACTATTTAATCATGAAATTATGCAAAGCAGGAATGCCAAGTCATCAAGGCACCTGAAGTCAGTCATTCACTGTTGTAGATCACTCACAGGAGCATATCCAGAGTGGAAGCTGCAGGCAAAGAGCGTGATCTCTGTTGCCAAAGCTGCAGTTTCTGCCCCACCTTCAATCGAAGATGGGTCTAATCTGTCAAGGTTAAGGGGATCACTGCTAGCACAGGGTTCATGGCTTGTTATTTTCCAGCACAAGGAGTCTGCCACATCTCTACTACGTTAGAGTTTTCCATCCTGGAGAGGGAAAATGGGAAGGGAGAGGTGTGCCAGGACAGGAACAGTGAGACATTGTGGAGACAGACTGGGTGTCATGCCATATGCTGGTAACTGTCTCGTGTTCATTATCTCAATTATTTATCCTCCCTGCTGGAATATTTCTAAAACAAATCCTACCATGTGTTTTGAGGTTGGGATTCATAGAGTGAAATCACAACTCCTTTCTCAGAGTTTAGCTGGAAAAATACAAATCTGCCAACAAGGAATAGAAAGGAAATAAACTGTGGTTCTGTGTAGCAACAAGTGATGGATTTCTGTAGATATGGAAAGCGTCTGCTCTGGGGTCCCAGGTCAGAGAGTGTGTGTATTTGCCCTGGTGTTATATTTGTTCCATGAGAAATAATGATGTGAGACTCTCGAGCTCTTTTTTAATAAGGCAGATTGCTTTCACCCTCATCAGAAAATTCAGCTTCACAGCCCTAGGCTTTGGAATCACCAGTCATCAGGATTAGACACTAAATGCTTCAGAGCATCATAGTCAGGGAAGATATTTATTAGCTTGATTTGTCACCACCATTCTCAGGCTTTCTGCAAGGACAGATAATGACCCCAGACTTGAAGCGCTCTGGTCTCTGGTGTATAGCGAGTGAGCTTTGAATGTAGTTTCTGAAACTGCAGTCCTGAGCATTCATCTCTGTGCTTGAAAGCATCATCAGCTAAGTAAATGTCACAAGGATTTGTTGGCAAGACTCTTGCCTTAGTAAGACCTTTTGCATTAGGACATAAACTTTCTGGATTATTTAAGTGTCTTTTGGGTCCAGGCTAAGTACCTTGGGTGTGGAGCTGGGTTTCCAGGCATTTCACAATGGTAAAGACCAGAGTTCAAACCCAACTTGAACTGAAGTAGTTTTCTTTCTGACCTGGGCTGTGTTTTCCCTGTGTTTGGACAGGCATCTCTCACATGGAGATATCAGTGCAAATCTCATATACAGTGACACTGCTGCTTTCTCCTCTCTTCTGTCTTTTTGTTGATTTAAATCTAACATTTTTCTGCTGCAAATGCACCCGAGAGGGTCTTTGAGACTCTTCAAGAGCAGAGAAAGCTGCTGGACTGGTGCTACTCCTGCACCTTGTCCAGCAGAGATGAACACAGTGTCCTTCCCCTGGGAATTGGTTGATCCACCCCCCCTTTTTATGAGCTGAACTCTCCGAAGGGAGATAAAATGATCAATTTATCTCAAATTATGCATGAGATGGTCTTTAGACAGTTCAAGTCAATCTCTCTAAACCTGTGGGAGTTATTATTAAGTGCAAGCCAGCAGAAGAGAGAACAGTACTCGGTATTTTATTTGCTCTGTAACACATCTGGTACGTCTTTTGGCTTCTGGGAGCACTGGATTTATTCAGCCTTATCTTTCTATGGGGATGAGCAAGATCAAAAGCCTGAAGCTGGTTACATGCAGGACATAATTCCCTGTTTTACACACCACAAACAGATCCAGACCAAACAAACCTCACCCATTTCCTTCCCTCTGGGACAGAGCACTTATGGCTCTTGTATATTTTTGGCCCAATTCAAGCCAAAAATATTGCCCAAGATCTATTACAGAGAATAAAAATAAACAAATGTTGGGTAAAAGTCTTGTCAGGACTTCTGAGGAAATCACTCCATATGAGTGTTCCTGAAGCATCAGATGCTTTGTCTGTAAAATGCCATGTATGATGAGGTGGAAGCTCCATGTCTGGTTCCTTTGGGAAGCTACAATGCTCCTCACGAAGGGCCAATGAGAGAATTCCCTTGGAAAGTTTATGTAGCAGGTGATTGGTTGCTGTTAGCACTCAAATAATCTTCATAAACCCAGCAAGTGTTTATGGGTGAAGACTGGAGAGATTCCTTGGGGCTACTCTGTACAATAGGAGACAAAACTTGGACAGGGGAATAGCTGAGTGCAAGTGTTGGGATGATGTTTATTCAGGCCAAAATTTGTGTTCACCCATTCCTTGCCATAGGGAGGCTCTGGGTTTATCAGCATCCGCAGCATCATTACAACCTCAGCCTGAGCTGCACCTGAATGGTCCATCAAGGGGCTGAAGAATTACATTTCTGTGTCTCCATCCCTATGGAAACACCAGAGTCAAGTTCTTCTTCTATGGTCAGTCAATGAAAACTGGCTCTGGTTCTCAAGGAGCACAAAACACACAGAGAGATGTATTTCTCCTCTATGGGATGTGAGATGACAGTGGTTCATAACATGAATATGGATGGTTTAGTCTCTGAAATATATTGTGCTGCAAGTAATTTTCCCATTTTAAAAACTGCTGCAAAAGTCATGGTAGGTGAATGATCCAGTCTGGAAGGCTGCTCTGAAAGCTGGGAATGGGCAGTTTCACACTGCTGCAAAACACTGAGAAAATGGCTTGTTGATTAAATCTCTATTCAGGGCTTTATCCTCCTTCACTCTTAAATTGCTGAGATGAAAAGAGACACAAAGCAGCAGGCCTTCTGTTTAGAAAAGTTATGTTCTTTGTATTGAGCAGTCGTTTTAACCTGCACTCAGAGCCTATTCCATTCAACTTTGCTCTTGCTGAGGCCTCCTGTCAGGACTTCTTTGGTGGCTCCTGCCTATCTGTTGCTTCCATGCAGCAAAGTGAGATGGAAACCACTTCATGCTGCAGTTCTGGGCTGCATCAGCCCTTGGGTCTGCCTTGGATTTTCTGGCTGTCACTGAGATACATCATTTATTGGGGGAGTGGTAATAGAGTCTGGGAGCCCAGGCATGGAACAGGACTCTACAGAGATGGGCATTTTGCATATTCCTTTCTTTCTTTGGTATTTGACCAGGATAATAGCATAGGAGAGGGTACTGAATGGAGTGGTGGTTGTGCAGCCTCATGTCCTGTGAGATGGGAGCATGTGCCACATCAGCTTTCACCAGTGGCAGAACAAGTGTCTCTGCTGCTGATGGCCAGTCATGGTGGTTGGCACCAGGAAAACTCTCAAAACTGATTTTCATTTCATCTATCTATTGGGAACTTAATTCCATACTCTGCCCCACTAAACATCCCCAGATGTGGTTCATGTAATGTGGCTGTGGCTGTTGACCTGTGCAATGGATTTAAATACATACTTTCCCCCCATAACTGATCTTGACTCACTTTTCCATGTGCCTTGGATCAAAGGGATCAGGGTCTGCAGACTGAAGCCATGCATTAAAATGCAAAGTACATAAACATTTTACATCCCTCTGTTTTGTTCTGTCTAGAATGCATGAACTGCACGAGGCTGGCAGATATGACCGAGAGGCTGAACACCCTTGAGGCCAAGGTAAGGACCTGCCTTTATTCTTCTGTTTGGCAAAAATTTCCAAGAGTTTCTAATGAAAAACATGTCAGGTTGGCAGCCCTGGAAGGATCAGGTGTCTGTTCTTCTGTCAGAACATGCTGGTGGTAGTTCTGCCCCAGGAAATGAGGAAGCACTGCTGTGCACATGGGCATCACTCACCTCTAGCCCAGCTCCTTCCCGTGGAGGTTTGAACAGTTTCTCCTCAGCCTGGTCTTCAAGCCTTCAAGTGCAATCCAGTCCTGCATTTTTATCCCTTTCCTGAAAGATGGGAGGCTCTCACACATAGTTTAGTGGAGACAAATGTTAAGGGGAGACCTTCACATTGTGGGGTTTTTTCCTGCAAATCATTTTAATTTCTCCCTACTGGGATTCAGATAAATTGTTCCAGTCTAGCAACAAAGCAGCTGAGTCAGCATTCCCCTTTGATCTGTGGCCTCTCCTGTGACAGCCCACTCCTGGCTGTTCGTTATTGTGCTTTGGTCCTTGTAAGGCATTTGCTGCTGTTATTATTCATTAACTGATGCTTATCAATGACATAAAAGAATTTGAGGAGAAACCTTTGTGGAGGGAGGTGGCGGTTGTGTGGTGTTTTCGAGGCCAGTACATGATATTATGGTAATTTGGGAATTGTTTGTGCTGAAATAAAGTGAGCAATGTTGTCTGGAACTTCCTCAAAGCCTTCACAGTTATATTTCACTACAGGAAAATGAGGGGGAGGGGTGAATGAAATTCTGGGGGAGCTGAATTGTTCTAGTGAAAGCAGTGAGTTTAGTGCAAAGGACAAAGGTGAGCTGGATTGATTTTCTGAGCAGCAGGACCTGTCAGGTGGGTGTCCTTTGGCAGGGGAGGAGAGAGGGGCTGGTGAGTGACCTCTGCATGTGCAGTCCTGAATCCGAGTAAGACGTGGACTGGCCTCAGAGAGACGTAAATCAGCCCTCCCCTGCTCAGGCTGTGGCCAGCTGTACCTTTCTTCACTTTCCAGGATTTTTGGTGTCTGGTTCACTGGAAAATGACAACCAAAGACTCATGACATCAGCAGCCCACACTCAGCTTGTGCTGCTCAGCACTTGTGTCTGTAACATGTGAGGGGCTGATGGCAACCTCAGCTGGGGCCCTGGCAGGACTTTGTGGAGAGTGAAGGGGGTCCTACCTGACCAAATCCCCTCAGGAAGTCTTGGGCATAGAGCACCATGTCTGATTTAGTGCTGCATCAGGTAATGTGTGTTGTTGGGTGATGGGTTTTCTCCTGACTTTCCTCTGCTCCCACACAGATCCAAGCTGGGAGCGAGACTCATCAAAGGGTTTACTTTTACAGAGGGAAATGAGTAATTGCTTTCTGTTGTGAAGCACTAAAAAGAGTGTTTCTGCAAGGAGACCTTCTGCAGCACAGTCCAGCAAGGTCCTTATCAATCCTTTGGCTTCAACTCTGAAAAGCTGTGGATGCTGTGCAAAAACTTGACTGTAGCAATTAAATAGAGAGTGAAGCAACAGTACATGAATGCTGGTGCTGTGCACAAGAGAAATATGCTGATTCTCCTTTTTTCAAGGTTAATTGAAGTTCAATTTGATCTATGTAGCAATCTAATGAACTCATTTGTTATTATTCAATAATAGCCAGCACCATTAAAAAGGTGTTTGCATTTGTTTGGTATTGTCTGCATTCCTGCTATGGATTTTGGAAAAATACCCCTGTTCTGCTGAATGATTTGGATGTGAAGTTGTCTCTCAGGTCTCCAAACTGTCTTCTTTTAGTGTCTTATTTCACCACAACAACCTAAAGCTTTTGAGGAAGACAGGAGTGCTGGGATGGGCATATGTATCTCTGCCAGTGTTGGAGACTGTTTGCCCTCTGATTTTTGCAGTCCTGTTCTGCAAAGGCAGATGTAGAATTTCACCCTTCCTATGACCAGAGCTAGATTTTCCTACCAGAGTCCTGCTCCCTCTGGAGGCAGCTGAAATTGAGGAGCTTTGCTGCTTTTGCTCTTTTGAATTTCACCCCAGCATGACCATGGTGAGCTCAGGGAATGGCAACAGGCAAGACCAGCCTGTGTTTGTTTCTTTCCCCACTCCTCTTCTGCAGGTTTTTATAGCAGGTTTTTATATCCCTAAAAATGGGGATATAACCAGAAATGGCCTCATCTTTCTTATTACAAGGGTGAGTTGGTTTGTCCAACTTGCAAGATCAGTGCCTAAATGTGGTAATAAAAGTAACCCTCTGATTTTAGTAATATGAGAGTTGGATCAGAAGGTGAGAAGCAAAAAATAAACACAGAGCAAATGAAATAAAAACCGACTCATTAGGAACCGGTGCTTATATTGCCCTTGGGGACGAGAGAGACTGAGACAGGGCTCAAGTGTGCACAGAACAAACTCTTCACGTGCCTCATGCTTTGCTTAACACTGCTCCAGGTTGTCCTTGTAGCTGTAGGAGAGGTTTCTGCAGAGAGGGAGGTGAAGGCAGATGGTATCAGGCTCCCATTTCCAGCCACTGTGTCATCTCACTGTGATGCTCAATAACAGACCCAGTGGGTGCCAGAGATTTGAAGTCTTGATTGATGATGTTGAGCTTGAAGCCTACAGGCCACAGGAACCTACGTCAGGGAGGATGGTGTTGACCCTGTGGTCCAGAACGGAAGTGTGAGAGCTGGAAGAAAACTACTCCCTCCCCCAGCCCCAAAACTGTTTCTCTCCTATGACATCTTACTTGACATCCCTATGGCATCCCCTGATCCCATAGGAAGCCTCCTTGTAGCGAGGCCAGAATGAAATCTGCTTTCATTTCATAGGAAAAGTTTCACTTAGGCCAGCACAGCATCTAAGTGGAAAGCGTGGAAAGCCCTTCCTGAACTTCCCGAGCCTGATGCTGCTGCCCTCCTGTGTCAAAGGAATGAGCCCAGACAAACCTCTGAAGTTCAAGAGAGCAGCACTGCTGCCCACAGCAGGCAGGAGAGCAGGGACACTTGGCAGGGAACAGACAGCCGTACACAAATATCTGCTCGTTTTGTTCACTCAGTTTCTCTGGGTGAACACAGAGCTCCACCACAGACCTACAGGCAGCACAATATTAATCCCAGGTTTTGCTTAGAGCTGGACTGCAGCACATGATCTGAGCTGGTATAACCTATTCTTATGTCCTGACACTGTTTTTGTGAAATTCGGGGCATTTCACTTGCAGCTTTAATGCTGGGAGATAACATTATATATCCTGTGTTTGACTGATCATTGTGTGATTGAAAAATGACATGCATATTTTTTGCATGAAAACAGTCCTAGTAATGTGATCTCCCCACACAGAAAATTCTGAAAGATTTTAAAGAAAATCTTTGTACCATGCACAGAATTTGATCAATACGTTGCTTTTTATCTGCAATCAGCCCATTTACTTAGGACAGATTACCCACAGCATTTACTACCCTGTGTCTTTGGATTACAAAGCATCATTATTTGGAGTTTTAATGTGGTCATTGTATGAAATGTTTCTGTATCTCCCCCTTCTTCCAAGCAGTTACATGGAATACTGGCAGCTGTCTGGGATGTTTTATGGGGATTGTCTTTTCTTTCTCTGATAAACAATAAAACAATTCCCTGCTGTAATGGAGAAATATTGGAAGATAAGAAATGTTTCACGGTGCTCTGACATGGCTGAGAAATTAGGTGGGAAACCAGAGCTGCTTGGCTGATGCTTCTACAGGGTGCACAAGCAGTTGCTTGATACTTCAAGGACTTCCATGGATTTTCCATGTTCTCTGTGTGACAGCCACTAGCAGTTAGTAATTTTCTCCAGAAGGTACCTGCTGAGGAAACAGTCACTTCTTCCATCCTCTGTTTTTGAAATCCTATGAAACTATTTGTAGAAAAAACAAGAACTGTGCTACCTGTGGTTTAATAGAGGCTTTTGGTCCATGTTTCTGTCTTCCATGCATTAGCTGATGACACAAACCTCACCTTTTGCTCTAAATTGAGTCACCACAATAACATCAGCTATTGTTCTCCCCATTAATTTATCAATACAATGAAAACTCTTCCATGCACTAATTATCTTGTCCCCTTTGGCCAAGATGTCATAATGTCTAACATCTTTGTCTAAGATGTTACAAAGATGAAATCACCCAGGTTCTCTCTGGGCAGCCAGTTCTTCAGATTTTAGTGGACACTTACTGAACGTCTTTTGGCTTTTGAAACCAACCACTTGTGTCTGTTCTGGAGTTCCCAGGTTTCACATTGCTATGAGAGACACCATTCTCCATCAGATTTTTCAAAACTCCCTTTTTAGATTTGTGTCTTGATGAATGATAAAAAAACCCTTACATAGCCAAATAATTTGCTATAAAGAAAGGTATGTCCAACTAGTTATGCAATTACCATTATTAATCAGCTTGTGTCTTTACAAGATCAAGGGAATCTTATTTTACATTGGAATTTTTAGCTGATGAGCTGGATTCATGCAGTTCCTTTTCCCCCTCTTTAGAGAGGGATGGAGGGGAGTTAATTCTGCCAATGCTTCAAGAGATTGTATATCCCCTGTTTATTAATTAATAATCCCATTTGGATTTTTATCCAAAGAAAAAGCATTCTGAGCCCTGTTGTATCAGTTTTGAAATCTTTGGAAGCCTGGCTGTTCTTTCCTTGTTTCTAGCACCTACCTAGTTACAGCACATCAGGAATGTGAGCAGAGGACAGATGATGGGAGGAGGCTGTGTTTGTGAAATCTTCTTTTGATGAGTGGGAACAACCAAAATAGGGTTCTTGAAAGCCACTACAAGCCAAAAAAAAAGTCCGCTGACACTGAACATCTCGAGAAGATGAAAACCATCCTCCCATTTCCATTGTCCCTGGCCTGAGCTTTTGATCTGACGCAAGAATTGTGGTATGTGCCTGAACTTCAGAAAGTTTATGCTGGCAAATGGAAAAGGAGGAGGTGGGTTGAGTAAGCTGGGACTGAGCTTCAGGCACATAACACTTGTGTCCCTGCTGAGGGCTTTGAGCCCCAGGAGGGGAGCGGGAGCCAGACCCTGTGCAAGGATGAGCCCGACAGGTCTCAGAGGCCCCGGTGTGGGCTCTGCAGCCTCTGGCCCGTGAGCTCCTTGGCCAGTGCCGCATCCTCCTCATTCCCTGTGTGTTCACATGCCGGCTCCTGCGTCAGGCCCAGCTCCTGCTGCGCTGTTGGCAGGAGATGTGGCCCCATTTCAGTTCTTCCCAGCCTTCTGACCCAGTTCAGCTGCGCCTGAGATGCGGGGCCTGGAAACCAGAGACAAGCCCTTGTGCTGTTGGGACCACTCTTGCCAGAGGCTCCAGTTCAACGTGTCCATTTAGGCTCAGATTTGGCTTTTTCCTTCCATACGTGCAGAAAGACAAAAGCCTGAGTGTTTTGCTGAGTTGAGGCCATCCTTCAACTTTGACAAGATGGCACAAGGTGGGGAGGAAAGGTTTTCTTGTCTTCTGCAGGGAGCTGCTCTCCTGACACCACAACTGCTGTCCTTCAGCTTCTTCTCTGTCCCTGCTGGGTGACTGACATTACCCATGGCATCAAGACATATTTTATTTATATAGTGGCATGAGAATTTTTTCTACCTCCATTCTTCATGGAGGCAGAACTTTTGTGTTGGAAGTGGTAGTAGCAACAGAGGTGGGCACTGCTGGGAATGAGGATTCCCAGTGAAAACCACATGTTCTTCCCTTGGTGTTATCCCTCTCTCTACTTCAACCTTATTGACTAGAAAATACTGAGACCTTAATACATTGCACATTTTGCTAATTTGCTTTCTGGCTGTGAGCCCCTGTGGTATCATTTTCCAGCAGTTTACTCAGAGGGCTAGAAACGTTCTTTTTTTTTTGTTTGTTTAATGAAAGTGGGAATTCTCCTTGAGTCCCTTGACTATGGCAATGGCAGCCTTAAGAAAAACAGAACGTGACAGAAAATAGATGAATGGCTCCAGTGCTATTGCAATAATGTGTAAGGAGCCCGTTTGTGTTCTGTGCTGTGTGAGCTATGAGAGGACACTCCTTACTGAAAGAGCTGTGTGTAGTTTGAGATTTTTGAATGTGACTTAATCCCTTGTGCTTTTCCTTCTTTAGTTTGGCTCTGTGGATCTCATGGATGTGAGAACTCTCTTCTTTCTGCTTTATTTCTTTTGGGCACTTCTTCAGTCCTAATCATAAAAACTAGAATTTCTCAGCAAATTCAAGTCTGGAGACTTCCTGACCTCTATCATTTCATGCCCAGAGAAAATAAACTTGTTACTATGGTTTGAGCCTTAATGACTGCAAAGTATATATAGTCAATTTATAAGAGCACATACTGGATTATTCTGTGCATGCCTTTAAAGCTTTTACAGCATTTATCAGCAGAGTGCTCATTTAAAACATGTTGTTTTAATGAAAAGGATACCATTGCCACTGTTTTGTGTTGATTATGTGGTAACGCATTTTTATTATCACCCATAAAAATGATTTGGAGCTGTTACCCTCCAGATGCGACCTTCGGCAGGGCTGTGCTGGTGCTGCTCATGCTGCCCAGGAGGGCCACAGGCCGCTCCAGTTTGCTGCTGTCTGCATTGATTTAACATCACTCTTACCCCAGCTCCCCTGGGCTGCAGCAAAACCCTGCCCAAAACAGCCCTTGTGTGTCCCTTCCTGGCAGCAGGAGCATCCCAGCCCTGCCCTGGCTGCAGCCCCTCTAATTTGCCACCTCCAGGGTTAGTTTTCCCTCTCTGGCTGAGCAGATTTTGGCAACATCCAGGACTTTGCTGGGGAGGTAAGAGAATGATATAATGAACAGTATAAAGTGATTCAGAAAAGGTCTTCAGCATACACTCAAGTCCCATGTCAATGGGAATTAAGCACGATTATGGTAAGGCACATGCTTGAGTGTTTGTTGAACTGATAGCACATTTCCTTGGAAATCTGACAAATAAATCATTGGATAGGAGCACAGAGTGCAAGAGGCAGAAGGAACTGATTCCTTCCTTGCTTGGCATCAGAGAAACCTGGTGAATAAAAGGATTGTGACTCTACTCCTTTTTGCTTTAGCAGGACTCTGGTTTTGTGAACAAAGATCTTTGCAATAAAAGAAGAATTTTGCCTGTTTGCAAGAGTGAGGTTCTGTTCCCTTGCACCTAACCCAGCTCCCAGTTTAATTATTTTCTGATTCACCGCTGTCAGGCCAGTACATTCTGCAGGAAGTTCATCATTTCTGGCATTGCTGCAATCCTGGCTCTCACTAGGCCTTGCAATAAAGAAGTGATAAACCTTGTAATAATCGCAAGTTAAAAAACAAACAAGTGGAGCCAAGTCACTCTCATTTATAATTGCAGTGTGACTTCATTATGCAAAGACAACACAGCGTGTAAAAGCTGAAACTTCTAGGGATTTAGTGGAAAGTTTGAACTGTATTCCCTTTTATTTCCCTTATCCCTAAATCAGCATTGCTTAGGTGGTTTCCAAACAGGAAAAGATGTTGCTGTAACAACCCTCAGTGTTCCACTCGCAGAACAATTTTCCTGTGTGGGTTTATGTGTAGGAAGCAGACTTTGCTGGGGGTGCTGGAGACTTGGATCTAAACTCTTGTTCTGGAAATCTCAGCTCTGCTCCTGCCTCTCCTGTGTCTATCCTGGGCAGGGATCCCTTCAACTGCCAGGGGAGGGGCAGGGTGGCTGCTACATCCCAGCATGGCTAAAGCAGGGACTGCCAACCCTTTGGCTGCTGCCCTTGGCCTCTCTTTAGCTTTTGCGTGGCTTTTGGGGTAAAATCTATTTGCAGCAGAGCACATGGGCTTGGCATTCCAGGGCAGTGCTCCTGATGGTTTAGGCTTTTCCAGGAGAAGTCTGTAGACTATTTTGATATGCCCTCTTTTCTTAGTGGCTGGGAAGGCAGAGAGTGAAACATTTAGATTAATATATATATATATTTTTTAAATCCTTATATTGTGAGAAGTTTAATTAAAAATGCTGATTATAAAGGGCAATGAATGTTCTTCTGGGCTTCACTTGAATGGCGTTTGTCAGTGGGAAGAGTCCGCCTGGGTACTACATCCCTCTACTTTTTGTGGGCATTGAAGTTTTTTGCAACCATGTTAGAGACAAACTCCTGGTTTCAGACAGACCTCCAGTGGCCAGGGAGCATGGCTTAGATGAACAGTCTAAATCATGTGGGGAAAACGGGGTCACTTTGCCAAGTAGTGTAAGTTGTAAATGGTCCAAATAGCTCAGGCACGCCCGTTGGGATGTGGGGTTTTTTGAAGGTAGTTGTTTGCAAGGTGTAGAAACAACTGTGAGTTTTAATAATATCCTATTACTTCTAAGTAGAGTCCTTTGAGGAAATAGCCTGCCTTTTTTTTTTTTTTTTTAATTTGCTTCAAAGTTAAAGCACTTCAACTCTTTAAAAGCTTCATCTTGTCCATGATCTTTAATTTGGTCTGTATTTATGCTTTCACTTATAACCAGTGCTTGTCCTCAGTTTGCTATCCTGGACTCCAGGTACAGCTCTTCAGCTTGTCCCAGCTCCCAGTAATTTCTGATCTGATGACTCTGGGTTTGAACACATAACCCAGGGAAATGCTTTGTCCCCTGACACCAGCTTGGGTCCCTGAGTTCATGTTTCTCACCAGGGAGACAATCCCACTGAGGCCGAGTCTCTCTGGAGGCAGTGAGGGTGTGTGAGACCCTGTTACAATTTACACAGCAGCTTCCTGTACAAACTGCTACTGATTTCCAGAAACCCATAAAGCTTTAACACCAAAACCCCATGGTCTGGGATGTAGACTTATTCACAGGTCCTGCTGGAATGGAGAGCAGTAAGACCTATTCAGGATTGAGACCATGTATGAAACCATCTAGCTGACCTTGTTTGCATTCCCTGTGTCCTTGTCCAGATCCTTCTACTTGAGGCTGCGGAACGAAGCCCTTCACTGGAGAACAACCTGCCCATCACTGGGACAACAGCCACATGGTATGATGATTTGCTGCCAGATGCTTTTCCCCTGCTGAATCCTGGGACTGTCTTGAGAAAAACAGTGGGATCTGTTGGTAAGCCTAACCTGCTTTGCACCACATCACCCACCCCCACATACGCAATTCCTTTGGGGTAACTAAAAAGGAGGCTGTGTCAGTCTGCTCTGGTGTTGGAAGCTTCAGAGGAGAAGGGTTGGAAGGTTTCTGCCTTTCCCTGAAGTCAGCCAGTGCAGGGCACCATGTTCTTGGAAGAAAGCAGCAAAGCTCAGGAACTCACTTAGGAAGATCCATGTGTCCAGCTGTGATGGCCTCAATTTCTGTTGGCATAAGCCACTACTGGGAGCTGAATTCTGGTCTCTGGAAGTTCCAAGTTCTCTTGAGCCCAGTAGGGCCACAGTGCCTGCCTGTGTGTTTCAGTGTGTTTGTTTTAAATCCAAAGACTATGGATTTTGAGGCTTGGATAGACTAAAACATTCCTGAGGAAACTCCAGAGAGCCATCAGGAGCACAGTGGGACAGCAAGTGCTCCATCAGGAGCATCAGCGCACACCTTCCGAGTGCGCTGTCTCCCTGTCTGAGAGCAGTGCTGGGGGGAGAGGACTGGGCTGCATGAGTAATTCTTGGTTTCATTAGGACAAAAAACTTTCCCACGAATAGCAGCATCAGTTGCAGTCTGCTTTATATTTTCTAAATTTGCCATAAACAATAGGCTGTTTTATGATCCCTCTTGTGGCATGAAAAAAAAATACACTTATAAGAAACTCTCCCTCTGAGCCCACTTGGTCAGACAGATCCCCACGCATTGAATTTCCTTGACCTTGGCATCTTTTTTCAAGATCCCTGCTCTCTGCTTCCAAAGGCCTGTCTGTCTGCTGCTTTGCTTGCTCCCAGAGCAGTTCTTTATTCTCTTTAGGGCCTACTTTGCTTTTTTCTTCTTTTTTTTTCCTTTTAATTTTTTCGGACCAAGCAGTTTATTATGGCAGCCCTTCATGACTGCAGCAGACTTGGAGCAACCAACATAGTCCAGATGTCGTCCATGTTTATGATTTGACATGATGCCACAACATGGAGGGAGGTTCACTAACAATATGTTCTGCAAAGTATTCTCAGAACCACAGCAACGGCTGCCAGGAACTGAATTAGAGCAATTCCCCCAATGTCCCTTATAGGCTCCTTCTGTCTTTTCCACGTCATTTATTTTTGCTGTTGCAGTATATCTGCACCTGCACTTTGTGGTACTAAAGTCAGACCAGCAAAATACTGCTGAGTGTCCCTTCCACTCGAAGTCCTCTCCTCTTGGAGTTTCCTCACACATAATTGTCTCTTGCTGAGCACAGAGCAGTGACTCTCCCCTGGGCTTTTGGCAGTGCTGCAAAGCAGAACAGCTCTCCTGTAACATTTGCATCAGGATGACTCCATGGTCCAATACAAGCACCCTCCACTCCTGCAGCAAATCCAGAAGATAGCTGGTAGTCACCTCTAAAAAGCCAGTGATGATGCCTGAGCTGTGGGTGAGCCTGTTGTGTCAGCCAAACTTCCAGACTCTGTATATGCTACCAGGTTTAGTCCTTGCTCACTCTTATGCTTTATTTTCCTATCCTTGATTTATTTAACCTAGTATGGAATAACAACTGGAGCGTAATGACTGGGAATCAGGAATGCTCTGGACCATTTCGAGTCAGGACAGTGTCTTTCAGCAATCAGAAATAATCAGTTAAGTTGCTTATTGACACGTGGTTGCCTCCTGAAGCCCCTACCTGAGCTCTGTGGGCTTCAAATCCTTGCTTGGCTAAGGAGCTGTGGGGATATTTTGTGGATCTGGGTCCACATTTGGCTTCCTTCCCTGCCCACATTCATCTGTATCCACAATTCAAACCCAGCCAAAAAACCTCACTGTGGATTTCGGTGAAGTGTAGGGAATTACATACAATTGGTTTAGGATGGAGAGGAACTGCCCATTTTGTATTATTCTAACACTGTGCTGTGCTTTGTTGCTCAAAGCTGCCCCCAGGTTCTCCTACAGAGCTCAAGAGATCTTTCAACAAGTGGGATATTGGAGTAGGTGGAAGTCAAACCTGAGTGTCCTGTGTGAATTGGGGCTGTGGAAAGTTAAGCCTCTGTCCCTCCCACCCTCTTCCCCAGAGTCTTTTGTGAAAAATTCCCTACTTTGCCCCACTTCTGGGTGTTCAGCCAAAATAAATACAAGTCCTAGCTTGCATACCACCAAGTTTCTCAGCCAAATGGACCAAGGGCAGAATGCTGGTGCCTGACATAAAAATGGTTGATGTAGACAGGATGCTGTGAATGCTGGAGTGGTTCTGGATGACCTTGTAGCTCTGGGTTGGCTGATGCCTCTCCAGGCTGAGGTCCAGGAAAACTTGCTACTGTTTGTGAGGGTAGTTATTTCTTCTATGAGTGACAGGGCTGAGAACAGACAATCATTTAAAAGCAATCAGTGCTGTTGAGACAGCTGCACCACTGGCTTTTCTGATCAGCTTGTTAATCAACAGGATACATTTTTCTGTGTATTAAGAAAATATATATACTCTGGCTGAGCCAGTTGGCAGTAAGAGATGTAATTTTTCATCTCTCTCTTTTTCTCTTTTTTTTTTTAATTTTTTACCCTGTCCTTCTTAACCAGAGCCTAAAGGACACAGAGATGCAGAGGAGCAGCTGATACCACAGGGTAAGTTAATGGTTTCTGCTCTTTGTCTTTCAAAGCACAGGCTGTTGTTATGCCCAATCTTATATGTGATATATCCCAAAAAGCAGAAAGGTCCTAAGGCCAGGAACCCTCAGAGATTTGGAGCCTCACAGATACAGAAGCTGGGTTTGTTCTTTGAGTTTTATCTGATCATGGGCTGCTCTGGCTAGAGAGGCCAAACACCAGCTTCATCATCTCTTGAGATTTTCGTTTCCCAGCACACAAGGCATGGGAAGCACTGCCTCATGGAGAGCCAGGTCATAGAGCACAAGTGGCCAGAGCCAGCAGGCCATGTGCTGAGTGATGGGAGAAAACTGTTATCTCCCTGGTATTGCCTGCCAGGGGCACTGGGAGCCCTTGGGGCAGGTCAGGGAATCACTTTGCTGAGCTCCCTATAAACAGAGCACAGGGAAAACCCTGGTGAAGGAAAGGCAGCAGATGGTGCATTGCAGGTTAATGACAGAGCCAAGAAGAAAATCCAGGTCTCTGCATACCTGATTTGGCTTCCAGCAATAGAATACCCACCCTCTGCTTTTTAAAAAAATATTTTTCCTGTGGCCTTTTTTTTTCATATTTTTGGAGTATAAACACTTGTCATGGGCCTCACATTTCTGAAAGCAATGCCACTGCAGCAGAGCTGATTTATGCCAGCTGAAGATTTGGCCTATTCATTTCCCTCCCGCTCTTTTCCTTGAATCCTTCCCTCTTTCTACTCCCTTTTGCACTTGTCTTTTTTATGCTGGTAACACATTTGTCACCAGTATGAGCATTTGCCTGACACATTACTCCGTGCTGCTTCTCCCAGCCTTTCCTTCAGTGCTTTTCCCCTCCAGGAAGTAAGTGCCAGTTTCTCTAAAGCTCTGCTGCAGCAGCCTGATTGAAGATGCTGCAGGAAGTGATCACTCCTGATCTGCAGGAGTTCATGGGATTGAGTTATAAGGCTGAACTGGAGGATTGAGGCTGATTTATACAAGTGAGGGAATGTGTTGACCTACACTCAGCAGCACAGTGTGTTGTGTTTGCAGAAGAGTTTCTGTTTTCTTCCCTCTGTGCTGTAGAATTTGCTGCAGTAAAGTTTCAGGTGTGTTAGGGGTTTTTTACAGGGGGAGGAACTGTTTGCAGTGCTGTGAACAAATGCTCTTGCTTTCTTAAATGGGTCCTGATCACTTGCCTGTATTTGCCACGACAGCATTTACTGCCAGGTGAGATCCATTAAAGGAAGCCGCCTATTCATAGAAAAGTATGTAGTTTGTGTCCTCTGGATAAACAAATTGATTCAAATTAAAACCTTACCTTAATTCTTCATTCAATACTCAAATACTCTACTGATGACTGAATGCAACAAAAATCAGGCACACACTCCCACACAAAACCTTTGGGAAACCTCATTTCTTCAGCCTGTCTTGTTTCACCATGGATTAGAGGTGGGTAGATTTCACTTTTGTAAGAAAAAATAAGTTTGACATCTCTCCAAAATGGAAAAAAAAATGAAGAGAGGAAGTGTAATCTTTCCAGAGTGTCTATTATTGGGGATTATTGCTTTGTTCTGAGAAATGAGGGGAGTTTAGATGGATGTCTGGGGTGCCAAGGGTTTGTACCTCAGGTGGGCTGTCCCACACTTAGAGTGGGAATTGGATCCAAATATGGGAACTGCAGATCCTGTGAGCCTTGATTTTATTGTGTAGCCCTGTTCCCTGTGGTACCAGCTGTGCAGTTGTTACTGGACCAGCTTCTTTCCTTTTCTCCTTCTCTCCCCCTGTTCCCATTCAAGCTCTCTACCTCCACATGCAGCATGCTCTCCTGGCACTGCTCTTAGAGTCAAGTACCTCTTCTGATACCAAAAGGAAGGACATTCCTTAAGAGTTGATCAGACCTTAAATTGCTCTGCTGTGTTATGGTCATATGTAATACAAGGACTAAAACTTGCAGCCCAAGTGTGCTGAGCTTTGGACTCAGCCCGATCTCCCTCTGGCTTTGGAGTTTGCATCTGCCACTACTTTCAAATACTCTGAGTCCTTTGGTAGCCCAGAAACCAGGAACCTCTGATTCTCCTGGTATTGTCAGTTTATTGTAGCCATTAATCACTTAATCTGAGCTGACAGACCAACTCACCCATGTCGCCAAGGCTTCACTGCTGTTTGCACATTGTTTGTGTCTCTCCACATGAGCCAGAGATGTGCAGTGTTTTTCTGAAAAACACTATGAAATTGCCAAGTGTTGTTATTGGTTTGATAGTCTGGAGGAAACAACATTAGGATTTTATTTGATGCCATCAGAAACAGCCATTTGCAGATCACAAACACTGCTTGCACCTTTTATGGGTTTTCTGGGAGGCTGAGTGGACTTGCCAAAAAACATCCCCCTGGGCTGCAGTCTCTCCTACATAACCCTGGAACACTGCTCATTGATATAAATTAGTGACATCTTCTTACTTCAGAATTGGGAGTGCATTAATTTCAGTCTGGGATGAAAAAACCTTGTGCACAGCATGGTGCACTTGTGGGATGAATGAACACAGGAGAAACCAGGAAAACAGCTTTGATGCAGAATCTCTGTGTGATAGGTATAGATCAGCCAGAGCAAGTGAGAGTCAGGGTTTGATTTGCTTTTGCATATCTAATTTGTGTATTTTGGTACACTGGGACTGCCCTGCAACTGATGTGTGTGGATGAACCCAACAAAAGACAGCCAGATGCAGCCCAGAGCCATTTAGGCCTTGGGAAGGGGACAATGTGGGCTCAGTTCAGCTCTGGCCAGCACATCCCACTGGAGGAACACATCCTGCTGACTTTTGGGGGAGGAAATTGTACATGAGAACATGCTTCTTTCTTTAAGGTTTAGATGAAGAAGAGAAGAAGCAAGGTCCAGACACGCTTTTCTGCCAGACAGCTCTTGTCACCAGTGCCACCTTGTCTGTGCTCAGCTGCATTTCCTCCCCTGTGCATCTCCAAGTCATTTTCCTCTGGTTTGGAGGTTGCTGAAGACCTTCTGACCTCAGCAGTGTCCTGATCTCCAACTGATTTCCCCTGTGAATGTTTTCAGGGCTGCCAGGACAGGTTGGTCCTCCGGGACCAGTCGGACCAACTGGTCTTCCAGGACCGCCAGGACCAAAAGGAGAGAAGGGACAACCTGGTGAGAGGGGCCCAGCAGGGCCACCAGGTAAGTCTTGAAGGGAGGATAGTGCTCCTGAGATAGGAGCTGTTTCACTTTATACAATTTGTCTGTGACAGCAGATCATGAAAGGCCAGACACACAAGATGTTGAGCATCTTCAGTTGGTATTGAATCCACTCCAGCAAGTCCCCTGGGTACTGAAATCAGCCAGGAGCTCTCAGGGCAGGCAACCACCTGCATGAGCAATGACAGACCCTGGGATTTCCTGTAGAGCTGGAGAGAGCTTGTCCCAGAAAGCTGCAGAGCTGGATCATGTTTCCCCATCCTGCTCAGGAGCTGTAAGAAACACTCTGTGACCTGCCATCCTTTGGAAGCAGAGTGTTCCCTGTTTAACCCTTGCTGGGTGCCTGTTTTAACTCCCTTTTTTTCTCCACCATTTGTGTCAAGCTGTCAGATGCCAGGATGTCAAACTAATGATGCTTTTGTATGTAAAGGGAAAAGGTTATGAGGTCATTCTTTCAGAGAACACTCCATTCCTGAGCTGAGAGACTTTCTTCATCCTCAAAATGTTCCTAAATGTTTTGATGAAGGCGATACTACACAATAGGTGCCAGACCTCGGGCTCTGAGCTCTCTATGGCTAAAGGGATGTGCCTTGTACGTCTGATCTCAGGAAAGATTTAAAACTTGGAGCATGCCTTAAATGTGAGAGCAGCCCTGAACACTTTTTGGCATTTTCTGGCAACCTGGCAATGGCCAAAGTCTGGCCAAGGATGTGTCTGCCTTTTGGTTTCTCAGTTTGCAAGGAGAGCCTTCCAGCCCCACAGGAAGCAGGATCAGTCCGCTGCTGGACTGACTGCGTTTCTGTTCTTCCTGTGCTTTTCTGGCAGCAAGGTGACATACAGGTGTACCTGGAGGGGAAGAGAAAGATTTGATTTCACACCTTGCTGTCTTTAGTTTCTTGCTCAAGCCTCAAGGAGGGGGCAGATTTCCTCTTTCAGGAATTCAGCTGAGTCATGCTGTCTGTTTTGCTGAGGAAGATGTTAAATTCAAAGGGGAAAATTGGGAAGCTGTTCCTCTTTCCCATTACACCCCTAATTCCCACACTTGCAGTTCAAGACAGAAATTCTTTGTCTTCTTGCTGCCTTTTCACATGCTGCCTAGTATCATTAACACACCCCTAACTGCACTAACACATCCTCTCCTGCCTCTGCACAGGGCTGTTGGGACCTCAAGGACCAAGAGGACTTCCAGGAGAAACTGGGATCCCAGGTCCCCCAGGTCCTCCAGGGCCACCAGCCACCCCAAGCCTCCCTCTTACCTTCCAGCAAGGGGTCCTCTACTCACTCCAGCCCACAGCTGAAAAAGAAAGTAAGTTGCCTCCTCGGTTCCTCGTGTTTGTCTGGTACATCAGAAGAGTAGGCAGGCACAGAACAGCTCAACTCTTCCAACTCCTTGCCAGGCTCTGCCAGGGCCCTGGGAGCAGCTGTGTGGGTCTCTTGGAAGTCCCTGTTCAAGATGAAATGTCTTAGAAGCTAAAGTAGTTCACCTCTCCAAAACACAGAACTAAGTCACGGCTCTCCTAAAACTGTCACTGAGAACAGACCTTGGGGGATTTTGTTCCCTGTGCCTGGTTTTCTAGTTTCATCATGGCTTGGAGGAGGCAGCATGATGTCCTTTAAGGTTTCATCCCGAGTGGTTGCTGGGAGAGGGTCTCTAGGGAAATGACAGACCTCAAGCAGTGTGTCACATGAGAGACAAGAGGTAAAGAAATTCCGAGTGTAGGTGGGTGATTAGGTGCTCATGCACCTAATTGAAAGTCCTCTTGGTGCTGCTATTGTGATGTTGGAGTGTCAGGGTTGCTGAGGAATCAATAAGGACCAAAATTTATAACTCTGGAATTATGCAACATAAGGATATCTGTTAAATGCATCTCTTTTCCTGCCCCTGCAGATACAGTTTCCACCTGCGTTTCTGGTGCATCCACATTATCCCACAGCCACACAAAACAGAATTATGGACTGGAAAGTTGTGATTTATCCCTTCCTCTAACTGGAGGGTCAGGGCTTCTTTGTGCCTATGCTGATTTAGAAAAAAGATATATAAATACATCTTGATTTGTGCTGTGCATGGCAAGAAAGGGCTTTATAGGAAAGGCAATTTGATCAGACCTTTCTCAGATTTGGGCTTCATTCTTCCAGTCCAGTCCTGTGTACCTGGCATCTAGGAAAGATAAAGCAGAGCTCAGCTGTGTCTCCACTTGGTTATAGATTCCAGCTCTGCTGGGTCTCCCATGTCCACTCCCCCAGACTTCCACTGTGCCTCTTCCCCAGCTTTGCTGCTTACGTCCAGCTTCAAAGCTCAGTTGTCTTAGTTACAGCCAAGGATTAGTTAGTCTCCCTGCGTCTGACAGTTATCTAGAGCTCTCCTTTCCCTTCCACCCACTCTGCTCTCCAGACTCCCTTTCCTGAAAGTGAACAGATGTATTTTTAATTTGGGAAGAATTCTAACAGCTCAGTTTCATATTCAGTTATTTTAGGGTCTGTGGACAGGATGAATAATTACAGTCCCATACTAAGAGTTTCAGAAAATGTAAATTTATATGCCAATTCATATCACTGAAAATTGACATGAAAATTGATTCATGAGCCTTAGAACAGGGAAGTTTTGCATTACAGTCCCCTCACTGCTCACAGGATCACATCAAATGGTGCCATTCTGCATTCAGCCTTTTATTCCAAACAATCCTTAAGGAAGGATTGGGTGCTGCTGCTGCCCCCTACCTCCAGACCCCCTTGAAATTAAACTCTTTCTTGCAAAGTAGTGGGTAAATTAAAAAGTGTATGAAGGTTTTGGTTGCACAGCCTTCTCAGCTGATGTGTGAGAAGGGTGAATTCTGCATTGTCCCAAAATGGGAAAAGGATAAATGAGTAAATAATTTTCTGTATTAACTCGGTCAGTATTGGGCAGTAACAGGCTCCCACATGGACTTGTGGGCAGTGAGTAAAATGGTGACTGTTACATTTATATTCCTGGGCATCCCTCATCCATGCCTTTGGATTTCTTGGTTTGCACAAGGAGTAGCTCAAAAATTTATGACAATTTTTCTTAATGCAAACTTAGCTGCACGTAAGAGTTATCTATATGACCATGATAATATTACAGCAATATCAAGACCATTTTCTTACAAAACTTAACCATTTTGCCCATGTGTTGGCTGACTTTGCCTACAACAGGTTGGTGGAAAAGCTGATCCTTTAGAACCAAAAAAACTTGGCGTTGTAAATTCTGGATAGATTAAAAAAAAAAGTATTTACTTATTTTGAATGGAGAACATCTGAAAACTATAAACACAAGATTCCAGCTGCTGACAGCAGAGGGAAGCATATTCCTGGTAATGGGCATGTACACCCATGGCGATGTGAGAGCTGTATCAAGTTATTATTACTAATACAGTGTTTGGTTCTGCATGAGCATGGTTAATATTTGCCTTTATTAATCACAACAGGTTCCTGTTGGCAATATTTATCAGCAGACAAAAGCCAAAAATCAGGACACAAATATTTTCATATATTTGTATTTCAGTGTACTGTGGTAAAAAAAATTGGTCCCAGTTGTTTCCCTCCAGATCAGGTAACAGAAAAAAATTAAGACAGAATTACTTCATTTCCATCCTGTTTTAACAAATCAAGACTATAATGGGGGAATTTATCCATTAGTCAAAAATCTTACACCTAGGGCAGAAGCTGAACTGCTGTACCCCTGCTGGGGCTGCTGCTACTGGGATTGCTCACTTTCTCTGCCACTTAAAAATGAGTGATCAGATAAACAGTCTGGAGTCAGCTCAGACCTGTTTCTCATTCAAACACTGAGAATTTTTAGGGAAAAGTTAGAGAAAAGAATGCAGCTTTCACTTTAAAGAGGGCTGTTTTCATATGTCTCAAAGATTTCAGTTTGCAAAGGACACTTGAGATAAAATTAATCTATTTTCATACAATCATAGAACCATCACTGTTGGAAAAGACCTCTAAGGTCAAGTCCAACCACTAGCCCATCAGCACCCTCATGTTCACCACTAAACCATGTCCTCACTTCCCAAATCCACGTTTTTAAACACTTCCAGGAATGGTGACTCCACCATTTCATTTCCCTGGGCAGCCTGAAGGAAGAGCAAGGGGAAACTGTGGCATAGCAGGCTGTTTGTGTGCCCAGCACATCAGTGGTGATGAGAACAACAGTGTAGAGATTTGTAAGGTGTCTGCCTTCTGCTTTGGTGTATCCAGAAACGATGAAACAAAATCCAGCCCCTTGAGCCTGAGTCAGTGCTGAGACGGCCAAGAAGGGAAGATTCCTTCTGCCATTTGTTGCTGGAGCTATTTTGTGGCTGCTCTAACAGCCTCCAGCTGCAGAGAGCCCCAGAATGTCCCCCTGTTTACAAGCAGGAGGGAGTTTATAAGGAGATACAAGTTCTTCCTGCTGCTTTATGAGAATATGGAGAGAGTCCCTGCAAAAATATGAGGGTTGTATTTTAACACACTTCAATCTCATTTAATTCAGAGATGATCCGGGAAGGAAACCTGGATCTGAGTGAGTTCTGCCTTGCCAGGGAGCTGAGGAAGGATCAGGCCAAACCAGGAGCTAGTGATCTCAAGAGCTGTTGATCAGCTTTCTTCTCTGTCACCATTATGAAATCACCTTTCATAAATAATGTTGAGTCAAAATGTCAGGATGGATGGATTTGTGGGAGTAGCTCTGTCATGATAATAATGTACCATTTAGCTGGAATGTTTTGTAACCCAAATCTTTATCCCTGGCTTACCTCCAGCAGTAATTAAACCCTGGTTGGTTGCAGTCTATCCTCTGCCTCTTTCAGTAGATGTACATTTGATTTTGTCGGCCACTTGTACTTTAAAAACAAAACTGTTAATGCCTTCACTGCATTTGATGCTCATTTCCCAATTTCATCTTACTCCCAAGCCATGATGGATTTTGACATGGTCAAATAAAACTCAAATTAATTGGATTACACACTTCACTGGGGTACCTTTTGTTCTGAACATGAAAACAGTCTCAGTTGTTTTGTTTCAGGGTTGCGAGGAGGGGAAGATGAATGGGTTTAGAAACAATAATCAAATAAATACCTGTTTCCATTCAGGCTTTAGGCACAAAATTTGGTTCTCAGAGGGATCTGGGTTGGCTCTTGAGCTGTTCTGCTGCCAGGATGGCATTGCAGAGATATCCTGTCATCATTGGCAGTTAAAGCCACTTCACAGTTTTCCCTAGGAACTGCTTTCAAACAACCAGCTTGAAAGTCCTCTCTATTATTGCCAATGTTCCAGAAGTTGAAAAGGCTTCATCATGTGTCTGCTAAAATTTCTGGAGAAATGACTCTTGGGAGCTGAATTCTGCAGAGTAAGCAAACACCTTCTGGTCTTCCTGGTGTCACTTGACACTTGCAGTGAGGTGTTTGCAGTCTTTTACTGCAGAGAGTTCACCTGAGTTTTACTGTGATTAATTAAAGGGATGGGTGGAAAGAAACATGAGCAAGCAGGCTGTGGGCAGGAGGAGATGGCCATTATTCCTGCAGGGTGGCCTCCAGCTATGGAAAATATCAGCTTTTCAGAGGATTTACTGTGACCAGGAGCCAACATCTTCATCCAGGTTAAATGCAACAGGAAATAGGTTGTTGGTCCTACCAACTGACATGGTGACCCTATTGGCCAAGGCTGAGGGAGGACAAGGACAGGCTACAGGCTGCTGATTTTTATTCCTAACAGAAGAGGACTGAGAATGAAGTGCAAAATCACAAAACTCCTCCAGTTCCTGCTGCTGGCTTTCCCTTCCCTGCTCCACTTCCATTTCCATTCATTTCCCAGTGGTAAACCTGCCTAAGCTGGCCAGTTGAACACCTAAAATACTCCTAAATGGAAGGAAAGTTTCCTGAGCATAAGGAGGGGGCAGATCACAGCCTTTCCTGGGCTTTCCCAATTCTTTAGACCTCATGGCATCTCCCATCACGCAGGTGAGCTGGGCTGGTGGGGATGCGCCAGGTTGGCTTAGCAGGTCACTGATGCCAGGCAGGAGGGAGCTCCAGATCCATCTTTGATTTCTCAGGTAGCCAGAAGCCAGATGTGTCTTGGAGGTGACAAATTTCGACTCAGTTATTCAAAGGTAGAATTCTACAGGTGTGCAGGACACCGAGTTTTTGGCACAAAGGACAACTTTTCTGGGGCTATCAGCGCACCTGTAGTAAACGAGCAGCTCTGCAGGATGAGGGCACACAGCCCTTAGACAGTAATGGGCAAGTGCTCCAAGAGCCCGGATTTAGCATCCGGCAGCACTGCCTGCCTTTGGCCAGCAACGGGCGCCAAAGGATTTCGGAGAGAGATCCTGCCTGCCGGGACGGGGCAACTCGACACTGACTCTGCTCTTTGCCACAGATGGAGAACCCCAGCTGGCCTCCACTGTCATTGACACCATCATGGCTGGTCTGCCTGGACCTCGGGGAGCCCCAGGGCCCGTAGGGCCACCAGGTAACACACTCAGCTGAGCTGCAAAGCCGAGGTGATGGGGAGGATGAGCAAAAGAATTTCCGATGCAGAGTGGAGTGGTCGGTGGGTGCCTGCAGGGAGGCTCCCTTAGTGGGAGGGAAGCAGGGGGTCCAGAACTGGGAGGGATGCCAAGAATTAACCAGGTTTCTTATCTGTTGATAGTGGCAGATTGTTTTACTTTTGGCAGGACACATCTTAAGAGGGGCTAATTAAATTACTGTCTTTAAGAATGGGTTATCCAGGAATTTCCTCATGAGAGTGAAGTTCTTCTCACCACTCCTGCAATCCTGTCCTGTCTCTATAGGGCTCCACCAAGCAGGGTCTGGCCAGCTGCTCTGGGATTAGTATGAGGACTTTGGAGCTGCTTTGAGCTATTCCAGATTTTCACCAGAGTAACTGAATTCAGAATCTGGGATGAAAATTCAGTGGCAAGTCTCTGTGCTGATGGGTGGCTTAAATGATAATATTCCTGCAAACATCAGCACTTCCCTGTTTGATGCATATTTAGGAATGAACACCCATTAATTGCAGAGAAGGCTTTTCCTTTCATTATGAGGGCTTTTCACTTGTCCTTCAAATCCTTTATTCTTTGACTTAAGCGTTTGTATGGTGCATTAATGATTGAAGCTGATTCAGCTGCACTTTGTGTATAATGTCCACATTGTTTCATCTCAAGGGCTGTGACAACTAAAGCTAAGTTCAGACTAAGCAAATATCCTGTCTCCATTTGCAGGTATAATTTAGCAGCTACTGTTGGGATATAATTATTGTTTCAAAAGGAGAGAATCTGTTAAGTGACTGTGGAGAACAATTTGACCTGTTTAGACAGTGTTTGACTTCTTCTGGAAGCAGCTCTTCTGTGGTACAGATTTTAAATGAATGTATTGGCCCAGTCAACCTCTTCTCTGCCTATGGCCAGACTCCATCTCCTTCACGTTCATTATCAATTTTCTGATACACCAGTGGGATCAGCTGTAGCAGACTTGTGGCTTCACTGCCCCTCATGAGGCTTTTTCAGGACCAGCATCTGCAGCACCTTGCTCTGCTCTAGCTGTCTCATGGATCAGGCTTAAATTTTTTCAAAAGTTGCATTTTAAGGAATGGAAATGCAGGATGTTACTGACATCCTTTCTGTCTATTTTCACCTTTTTTCCTCCTAGAGCTGTAACATGTTCCTTAGGGCATAGGGATGTGTTACCTCAGGATGTGGATATCCAGTAATCCAATGTGGGATGAAGGGCTCTCATTCACTGAGTCACTCAGCAGAACATGAAAGGAAGTGCATGTATTTGGAATTTAGGGTTCTTCCTTCTAGGTCTCCTTAAAATTATCTCCAATTACAATTCCCACCAGGGCCACCAGGTGCATCAGGACCCAAAGGGCCCCCAGGACCCATCGGAGCCCCTGGATCACAAGTAAGGTGCTTTAGTGCTGTGGGGTGAGCGACAGAGCTGGGGGTTAGGGGTGAAACATCATCTCATTGCACCGAGACAGAGGAGTTCATAAGTCTTAGAACTGCTGTTTTGTTCCCCATGAAATTCTTGGATTTAATACGTTTTTCTCATTCTGGATTGTGTTGAGAGGTTGAAGTGGTTGTACTTTCCAGATTTTCCCTTAATCATAGCAACACATCTTGCTGTTGCTGTGTCAAAACATTTCACTCTGGCCTGAGTTGATGCAAAGGATCTGACATGGGCTTTACTGACACAGTGATAGAAAAATGCTGGATTTCCTGTGGAACACATAAAAAGAACAAAAATGCATCAATGGGAATTCATCAGTTCACCAGAGTGAACGTGTTAAACCTACTTTTTCAGACATAGCACTTTCTATTCAAGAAAAATATCACAAATTCCCATCAGTTTGATTATTTATTGATACAAACATTGTGGAGGGGGAAGATAAAAATGTGTGTGATAAACTCACTCCAGAGAATTTAAGGTAGAAGAAGGACAAAGTACTCACATGGGTGGGAAAATCTGGTTCAATGGAAAGAAGTGAAGTCATAATGAACATTGAACTGCCAAACTGTTCCAAGTTGTGGTTGGTTCATACAAAGAGACTCAGTTTTGGGAAGAGTGTTGCTAAATGTGGAGGTAAACCAGTAACATCAGATATTTCAAACAAATCTACCATGACTGAAGAGAACAGAGAAAGGTAAGTAACTTAGCAGAGGGATGTAACTTCGATCCTAACAAGAGCAGGTTTGGAATTGAAAGTAGAGAAAGGAGATTTTTCTTATGTATTTATTAACGACTTTGAAGAAGCAACGGACAACAGGTTAGTGAAAGTTTGCCAGTATAGCAGAATCATTTCAATTAGGGAATGCTCTGGAGAACAATGAGGAACTCCAGACAGATATGAACGCAGTGGGAGATCTGGCAGCCAAATGACAGATGTAGTTTAAAATGATTAAATATAAGGTAATTCCCAATTCATAAGTAGATTCTGAAGGAGAGTCTGTTTTTTTGACATGCAGCACACACTGTAAATCTATTTTTTACAATGTTGAATTCAATGTTCTTGAGCATCCCTGTCTAACCAGGCACTGAAAGTCACTGTTGAGAGCTGTCAAGTGCAAAGGGTCCTCAAGCTTTGTTTGACATAGGGCCAGGCCTGGTTTTTGCCCTACCTTGTCTGGCAGCCTCACTTAACCTCCTAAACCAGACCTGAGTCTCTGAATCTTTGGTGGGCCCAGAGGAGATGTAGCTAAGCTGAGCTGGTGGGGTGGCTGCCGGCAAGGAGCAATTTGTTAATGGTGAGCATTGCTGGCTCCCAGCTGAAACTGGGAGGGTGCTCCTCCTTTGGATCCTTAAAACACTTCTGTCCAACCTCACTGGGCCACTTAACAAGACCTGAGCTCCTCACAGAAATGCCTGGAAAGCCATTTCTCTGGATGCTGATGTCGGGGCCTTGCAGGGCTGTTGTTAACCAGGCTGGCTTAAATCACCAGAGGGCTGGAGGGGAGCTCTGGGCTCACTTCTGCAGTCTCCAAGACAATGTGCAAGTCACTTGAGGTGGAGAAAAGCATCCTGCATATGTGTGTGGGGAGCAGGGGAGCTGATGTGCTGAATATAAACAAACAAATATTGGTCTCTCCTGGTCTGGTTTATAACTGTGGCTTCACCGGGTGGATAAGTTAAGAATTTGGATCGATTTCTACATAGCAGTTCAATTAGTAGAAATCTGGAGACTATGCCCTCCTTAGCTGTCGGTGACTGCTTTATAGATTTATTCAACCCAGGGAGTAAAATTATTAGTAGAGATTGAGCTTAATTTGAAAATTGTTTATTAGGGTGAGTGAATAGCTTCAAAATAATTTCCACTGCACAATCCAATTAATTTTCAGGTATGTGTGCTTGCTCCTGCCACCCACTGAGGCAATTAAGAAGTGGGGGAAAGCAGTGGGGATTTTTAGGCTAACCATACTACCTGTGTATTCATTTCTTCTTGGTAACTAAGAACAAGAACTGTCCTGTCATACTGACCTCTTAAAAATGTTACATTAGGGGCCTGCAGTGCATTAAAAGACCCAAATAGAGGGATCTGCAGAAACTGCAGGCTTGAGATATCTGCAGACAGAGCTTCCGTTGTATTTGCTTGAGGATAAGAGAATCTAGCCCAACTGCTTAATGGGTGAATGAGGTTTTCAGGAGCTGAGGATCACTGGAAAATATATTCACTACACATACACAAAGGATGCACAGTAGAAATTAATTCCTTCTCATTCTGCATTTCTTCTAGGGCTTACCAGGATCTCCAGGACAACCTGGGCCAAAGGGATCTAAAGGAGACCGAGGAGAGAGAGTAAGGTTTTACACACACAAAGATTCCCTGCAGCCTCAGGGGTGATGTGTCAGAAATTACGCAGAGCACAGGTCCTTAAAATCCAGTGGGACTGTGGTCATCAACAGACACAAATGCAGAGTTTCTAGATCTGCAAGAACCACGACAAGGGTTTACTGTACAGATAAAGAGTTGAATTGCTTGCAAAGTCTGGTGTTCCCTAAAGAGATTTAGGTAGCAAATAAATGGTGTATAAAGGCTTGTGGAGACCAACCTTCTTCTGACAACCAAAGTGTGGCGTGTTCTGAGTGGCCTGACTGAACCCTTCCTTCTGTGCCATTAAGGCAGTAAAAGCTTATCAGAATTTTCCTCAGCCAAAGTCATCCCCCATATTGTTCTCAATATATTTGGATTATTAAAACCATGTTCTTAATAGGTTTGTGTGCTATCCTTCAGTCCTTGATGGGCTGTCAAGTGCTGGTAACTAAACACAGAGAAAAGGGCTGTTTGAATGTTATTATTTCCTCATCATTTTTGCTCGCTCTTCCATCCAACAGACAGAGGGATAGAGCTAAGACAGACAAATGAAAATTGGTTAACTCCATTCCAGAGTTCCCAAATTCATGGGAGTAACCAGCAACAGGAAAACTATGTTCCTCTGTCCAGACTGGGTGCAAGGGGGAGAGCAGGTCCAAGTGCCTTGTGTCCCCTCTCCTGATTTCATGTCAAGGAGCAGCAGATAACTGATGGTGGAGCTCATATACCTATTAAAAGCTCTGTTTTATTTTTGTTTTGAGTGCTTGGTCCTTTTCTTATGTAAGAAATCACTTGCAGTTCCCTGAAAGGCAGAAACCATTTTAAGTGACTGTTGATAGTAACTGTTGACTCACAGTTTCCTTGTGCAGTTTGGGCAAGTATTGGCTTTATTAACTGATGCAATTCTGCAACTAGAATTTAAGATTCTGATAGGATGAGATTAACTGGTGAGACTGCAGCACAGGTTACCAATTACACCTCCATCTTAATCTACAGTTAAAAAAATAAAATAAAAGGGCGTGGTATGTGGCAAAATATCATGTTTCCACCCAGGAAACTGATAAGAACTCTTCCTCAATGATTCATTTAACATTTTGCTTTAGTTTGGGCTGCCCATATTATTGTTACACTTACATTGTAACAAAAGCTTCTTGCATTGTGTCCATTCAGTACAGGCAAATCCTTAGACTTTGGTTTTGTTCCCTCCTTGTTAGGGATTCAGAATTGCAACTCTCCTTTTAGATTTGGGACAAAAGAGAGTTTTCAAATATCGAAATGTCTTGATAGATAGAAAAAACTGTATGTCCCGTCTGTCCTTTGTTAGCATTGTGTCAGAATCTCTGTAGGATGCTCTGTGTGCTTTTTGTCTCATGTGAATGTGGCTTTGAATGCTGGTTTTGACAACTACATGCTGCAATTTTGGGTTTGGTGTACAAATTAGGGTGAGAGTGGAGGAGCTTTGCAGCTGCAAAGAAAAGCAGAGGAGGGTTTGCAGTATCTATTCAGATTTGAGAAGATGTTATACATTTTTCCTGCTTAATCTCAGAGAGGACAGATGTGGAAGAGACCTGGAGCAGACAGTACATCCCCTGGATGGCACATCTGTACGTGCTGCTCACAGTCAGCCTCTGTTCATCTTAAACAGTGCCAGGGAGGGATGCAGCACATCATCTCCAGGCAGACTTCAGAGGAACAGCTACTGAGGGCCTGGGATAAAAGATATTTCCAGTATCCAGCCTAAATATCCTTTGATCCCCTATAAGCTGATAACATCCTTTCTTTTCCTCCTGGACATGGAACACAACATGTTTGTGTATTTTGAGTGTGTTGTTATGCTCCGCTCTCTGATTCTTCCTCTTGCCTGTGCTTTTTCACAAGCCTTATTCCCTCCAGTACAGAATCCAAGTATTTCCCTTTAGCACCTGACAGACTGGGTCTTCTTCCCAGGGCTCTCCCTGTCCGTAGGGGCCTTTACCTGGTGCTGGCCAAGCAATCCATAGGAATGTTTGGTGATCCCAAGGCCTGTTGGTTTTATACAAAGCAGCAGTTTGATGGACACAAAAACAGCAGCTCTCCTTTCTGGCAAATATTACAAAAAAGCTTCCACCAGGCAGGTAATTTTTTGGGGGGAAATAAGGATGGGTTTGTTGCTGAGTATGTCTAGGGGAGAAGAGCCAGGGGAAATATGTGGCTGTTTCATCAGTGGATTTCTAAAGATGTTTGTACATTTTGCCTTTGCTTGCAAGCTTCCACTTGCTCACTAAATAATCTATAATTGCTCTCCTGGTCAGGGATTCCACCCAGAGTGGGAAACCAGCCCTGTGGGGGAAAATGGTGGGGGGAGAAAGGACACTCTGTTCAATGACATTTCATTCTGCCCCAAGCTAATATATACTAGTTCAAACTGTTTCTCTTAAAAAAAAAAAAAAGGAAAAAAAATCCCCACTGAGAACAATGTGAAAATTAGCACAGCAGGAAAAAGAAACAAACCAACCAAAATATTGTACCTGTGTTTTGATCAGTAGCTGTGGGGGATAATGCCAGGATGTGTGTGTAGATTAAAACCAGTGCTCCTGGGAGTCCTAGGCTCTGTCTGCTGGCTGGGCCAGCAGTGGCCCATCAGTTTTACTAGAGAGAAGAAATGTTTTTGTAAGGAACAAATCTCTAGCCAAATTTCTTCCTGTTATAATGTAACTGACTGCTGGAAAGTTCAAAAAACTGCTAATCGTCTTACAGGGAGGGCACTGAGCTGAGCAGCTCCGTATGGAACCCAACTCCTCCAAAGTGTGATGGGATTTGGAGCTGATTCTTGACAGAAAACCATAACCCCCTTTTCCTGTCTCTAAGTGATAATGTCAAGGCAGAGGAATTTTTTTCATATTATCCCAAATGTAAGGTTTTTCTTTAAGCCATCTTAATTCCACTAGTAAAAATTACACTATGTTCTTGTCAAATGGCAAAATATCTCTTAATGACACTGACTTTATTTCCAACAGGGGCAAGCAGGTCTGCCTGGAGAGAGGGGCATTAAGGGATTTCCTGTAAGTGATGNTTCAATGACATTTCATTCTGCCCCAAGCTAATATATACTAGTTCAAACTGTTTCTCTTAAAAAAAAAAAAAAGGAAAAAAAATCCCCACTGAGAACAATGTGAAAATTAGCACAGCAGGAAAAAGAAACAAACCAACCAAAATATTGTACCTGTGTTTTGATCAGTAGCTGTGGGGGATAATGCCAGGATGTGTGTGTAGATTAAAACCAGTGCTCCTGGGAGTCCTAGGCTCTGTCTGCTGGCTGGGCCAGCAGTGGCCCATCAGTTTTACTAGAGAGAAGAAATGTTTTTGTAAGGAACAAATCTCTAGCCAAATTTCTTCCTGTTATAATGTAACTGACTGCTGGAAAGTTCAAAAAACTGCTAATCGTCTTACAGGGAGGGCACTGAGCTGAGCAGCTCCGTATGGAACCCAACTCCTCCAAAGTGTGATGGGATTTGGAGCTGATTCTTGACAGAAAACCATAACCCCCTTTTCCTGTCTCTAAGTGATAATGTCAAGGCAGAGGAATTTTTTTCATATTATCCCAAATGTAAGGTTTTTCTTTAAGCCATCTTAATTCCACTAGTAAAAATTACACTATGTTCTTGTCAAATGGCAAAATATCTCTTAATGACACTGACTTTATTTCCAACAGGGGCAAGCAGGTCTGCCTGGAGAGAGGGGCATTAAGGGATTTCCTGTAAGTGATGCACTTGTGGGTGGGTGCAAGGCTCAGTAGGGGTTAGTGCCACTGGCTGGCCTGCAGCTGGGTCACCCACCTCAGACATAGCCAGGGCAGCTGTCTCCAGCTCACACAACCTCACCTTAAATTCCTCTGCAAATGAAACGTTGTTCTCCTGGGTGTCAAAATGCCAGTGCTGAAACACCCCAGTCAGGAAGAGGTCACCTCAACACAGGAGACTGCTTTGCCTGCAGATCTCTGGCCAAACCTTGGCAGATAAAATCCCTCTCCAGGCCCCATGAGGTTCCTGCCACTACCAAAGCTCAAAGGTGGGCACTGTTAAACAACTCAGAGCACATCAACTGCTCTCAACTCCCTCTTACACCTTGGTCTGCCAAGCTGAGCTGGAAACCCTTTAATGAGATGTCTCCAAATGATTTTTGGCAATATCTGAACAGACTCTCGAGAAGATGTCTGCACTGGCACAAATGGGTTAGTGCAAATAAACCAGTGGCAGTGAAAGTTTTGTCTTACAGAGAGCTAGTGGAGCAAGTTAGGGTTTTTTGGCTGGCACCATCCAGAGAAGTCCTAGGGCCTCTGGGAGGTCTCTCATCTCTCTTCCTCATTTCCACCTTGTCATTTCATACAATTCATACAACCTTTTCTTCAGTCCTTCCTACCATGCTCACCCCTGCTGTGCAAGCATATCAAGGATGTCCAACAAGTTTGAGGACCCTAGGCATTTCCACTCTGTTTTATTCACTGGTTTGTTAGGGGGTTTTAAATGTTTAGCTTGTGGTTTAATCTCTCCATGTCATCTGTTCTTTGGGAAGTGCATGAACTTTCCAGCTGGGGGTTGAACATGAGACCAATATTCGCAGCACAGAGGGATCTTTGTTCAAGGAAAGCTTAATGAGCATCTTCAGAGGCAGAAAGTGATGTGACTAATTAATGAAAGAAGAATGGAGGATTTTTATCTAAATCAAAGATGAGCACAGGCCTGTTTAATGGAAAAGGAGCAATTTATCTGTGGTTTAGTCAAAAGTGTTGCTCATTGAGAGCTCCATGAGATGTAAATGGCCTTGCTGGGGGCCAGGCCATGGCAGTCCCTCCTGCAGCTTGGCCACTCCTGAGCAAGCTCATCCCTGTTAGAAATGGTGGTGACTTCCTGGGAAGCTCCAGGGCAAAGCTCAGAAGAGCACTTTGGCCCTTGGCGTGTAGTTCCAGTCTGTTTTCTGCTGATGAAATGCTTCTGACGTTATTTTGTTCCTTAGATGGGAAGGATCCAAGTGATCCTGGACAGGATCCTCAGCCACATGAAAACAAATTTGTGTTTCTTCTTTGTTTTTAGGGTGAACCAGGCAAGAAGGGGGAGGAAGGTGACAAAGGCACTGATGTAAGCTTGCATTTCTACTTTTCCTTTTTGTCTCTTCACTGTCCTTTAAACCATATTGCTTTTGTTTTGAAACATCCACATTGCATAGCTTGGTGCTCTGGAAGGAACATTCTGCAACATATTCCAATGTAGTTTTCTTTTCCTTCTTACAGGGGGAAGGTGTGCAACAGCTTCGAGAGGCTCTGAAGATTTTAGCTGAGAGGGTATTAATTCTTGAACACATGATAGGAATTCATGGTAAGTGTTGTTAAGGTTTTCTTTTCTACAGGACCAGGACCTCTGTTCAGGCAGCTTCTTGATGGTTAAACATCTTCCCAGTCTCCTGAGCTCCCTGAATTGTACTAGGTACCCACCATGACTTACAGGATGCTATTGAGGATCTAGAGCTTCCACCAGCTGTACAAGTTGTTACTCTGGCTTTACAGTAGCAGATGAAATGACCCTTACAATGATTTTTATTACAGTTCAGGCAGCCAAGTCACGAGCAGCAGCTCAAGCCATGTGGCACAGATCATCTACCAGCTTCCCAGGGAGCTTGTTCAAGTCTTTAGGCTAGGTCATTTAATCCTGTTAACAGTGTCTTCCAAGTGACTTGAGCACCACTGAGGCCTTTGTCTTGTGCAGCGAAAACCCAAGCAGTACTGCCGTGTCACCCTGAAAATCAGTGGCCCCTGAACATTTTGTGATTCTAACTTAAAACCTATTTTCACAATCAAATTTAAAGAAAGCCCCACATGTTCTACATTCAGATAGATTTTTAAGTGATCTGTTGGGGCTACTTGCTCTCCCATCACTGGTACAGGGTGTATGTCATCCCTTAACAGCTGTTTTCTTCCCTTAACCAAGTTATGGCCTTGATAACTGTCACAGATCAGACTTCTCCTTTTGGAGTACCTGGGCCTCAATTCTCTCACAGCTGCCAAAAGTTGCTGTGCCAGTTTCTCCATTTCCAAAAACACAGTAGAGGCAAAATGTTGTTTGGATCTGCTATCCCAGGCTGTGAGCAACTGACTGAGTCCCAGAGCACTTTTCTCTCCTTGACACACAGAACCTTCCTGGCCTTGCCTGTGGGTTGAGCTGCTCACACTTCCCTTCAGATCAACTAGGAGGTGGCCTTTGGATATTGTTTTAGCCTGTGAAAATGCTGAATAGCCAAAATGTCCAGCAGTTCTGAGCAGCTGCCTCACTGCACAGTAATAGGTGAACTTTAGTCAGTATCTTTAGGGTCCATAAGCCCCTTCTGGAGCCAGCAGTGTCAAGATGGAATTCTGTTAGGCACTCCAAGTCCCAGACAGAGCCAGGACACAGTGCTGTGCTGCAGGGCTGGACTGCAGGCCTGGTGCCTGCGCTGCCCTGCACTGTTCAGTACCCTCATGCCTCTTCCAAAAGCAATAGGCAACATAAACGTTTTGGGAAACCATGAGTCACAGTCCCATGGTTTAACCACACTCACCCTGACCTTACCTCTGCATTAGTCCAACTTTGCTTCATATTTTTACTTGATTTTATACAAAGGGTGGGAAAATACATTTTTATGCTGTTTTGCCTTGAGCTGGTGGAAGTCCCAGAGAGATGCCCACTGGATTTCCTAGGCAGCAATCCATGCCAGCTGGTATGTTTTCCAGGGAAGAGGGGAAGGGAACCCAGTCCATAAGCACAGTGCAGGGTGTTTACAGGACCCCAGGGCCTGGCCCTCCATTGGCTTTTACTTTGTACCTTCATTTATTGTGGTACAAAGAAAAAAGTCAGCACATAAGGAGGCTTCTGTAGACACTGGGACTGGGGGTTTCCACAGCCTTGCCCCAGCAGAACTGCCTGGTTCACACTTTTTTCTGCATTCTGTTTGGAAATACAGCAGCCTGTGCTGCTGTTATTTTTGAAACAGTCATTTCAGCCAACCATTTTTACTGATATAAATGTAGTTTCTGTTACTGCTTGGGGTGGAGATGAGTTATTTATACCTATGTGTACTCCTATACCAGTGCAACTGCATCAGCAAAAATGGATGTTTTTTAACTGTACACCATAGTTAAGTTCCTACTTAAACACCTATATTATATGATTTTAGTTTCTTTTTGTCCAATAACTATAGATAATTATATTCTTACTTTGTGCTTTTGAAATAGTTCCATTCTTTAACTTCACACATATTTTAGGCCCTACAAAAATACTACTTAGAAAAGCAACTTGGAGAGTAAGGCATTTTTTCCATGTGCCATTATGTTCATCTTGGTGTATATGGTTAAAAATCCCCGACAAACAAAGAGAAAAAGACACAAAAATAATTTCCTTGAGCACAGAGCTCCCTGCACTGAAAGGCACCACAGAGGTTTAAATCACCCAGCATCAACTATCTGGTCATGTTGCCACTATAGGTGTTGAGGATTTGACCACAGGCCCCAGGGCAGCCCAGCTTTAAAGCCCCACACAGAAATGCCAATCCCATGTTCTCATTTTCCCAAGAAACTTCACACTGAGCATGGTTTCCAAAACCACAACCAAAGCAACAAGGCAAACACAGCAGCAAACAAACCTCTTCTCTACAGTGAGAGGGCAGTTTGGGATGATCTGGCCCAGCAAAACTGCACAGCAGGACACACGAAAGCCCAAATTGTCTGGCAGGCTTTGGTGTCAGTGAACATGACACAAATCCTCTGGCAGCCAAAGGCTCCCTTGAAACAGAAACGCTGCCTTGGATCAAACGAAGGCTGGGTGCCTGGCTGGGAGATCAGGCTCCTGGCAGGGAAACACACAGACATCCAGATCTGAAGGGAAAAGGAAAAAGAATGGGGGCATTAGAAATCATGAGGCAGCATGGAGCCATCAGCATCTGTTGCTGAAGAGTGGCCTAGTCCAGGATATATTTAGCTTTGTTTGGCTGAAGGCAGAGGAGGAGTGTGTTACCTGGAGACAATCCCGGAGAAGGGACAGCTAATAGCTATTCCCAGCTTTATTGCTAATTCAGCTGCAGCTTAGGGTGGATCAATCCTTTTGTTCAATCATTTCAGTGCCTCAAAATGTCCTCCTTTTTACGAGGAGAGAAATGGTACTTAAACCTCCAGGAGCATCACTTCTTGGTGACCATCTGACCTCATTGTCCAACACAGGAGTCTGTGGGCAGTGCTGAGCAGCTGCTACAGCCCAAGCAAAATAATCATCAATAAAAGAATAGTGCTTTAGAAATGAAACTACAGATGAGAACAGGACCTTCTGGGCCACGTGCAGGATGAGCACTTGCCCCAAAGAGTCAGGTAGAGCAAAGAGAAAAGAAAAGCAGTGTGATGGCAGCAAAACATGTAGCTCCACAATTGCTTCCTGGATGGAAAGACAACAGGAGGGAGCACACTGCTTTCAGAAGAGCACTCAGAAGGGCCCATTTCTGTTTCGCTTAGCCTCCCCTTTTAAATAGTGCTCTCCCATGACTTTCTCTCCTTACAGACTCTTTGTCTTCCATTGAGCCAGGCTCTGGTCAGGATGTGATCCCGGGCTCCCCTCTGCGAACCAGCATCAAGATCAAGCGAGGAGGACCCCGGCAGCCCCAGGCCTACCAGATCCTTTCTTCGCTGCTGGAGGATGGTGAAGCCAGAAGGAGAAGCAACCGGATGAAGTAGGAGCATCTCTGTGTTGTCCTTACCTGTTCACCAGCTAAAGATACAGTATCCCAGAGCTTAACTGCAGAGTGCAAATAAAGTGGGCAGGAGGCTGCAGTGTCGGCAGCTGGCTTTGCTTGCCTGGCCAATACTGTGCCCTTATTCCAGGGAATGTCTTACCCATAGCTCAGAGAGGGTCTTGAGAACATTTTTCTTGATTTTTATTGTTCTGCCTTCAGAATACTGGCATGTGTCTCAGAAGACACAGAAATGGCTGTGTCTCAAGGGTTTAATCCTCCCTTTGTTCCCTCAGTGCCCCTGATAGTGACTCAGTAAAGCGCAGCTTAACTGGCCAAGACAATCCATCCTACCCAGACTCAAAGCCAAGCCTCAACCTTGTCCAGTGTTATAGCTGGAGGTATTTATTTCATGGCTTCCAGGTGAAGTACCACTTCCACAGGCCATGAAAGTGTGACTTGCAAGGATTTCTTTTAAGCAAAGAACAAATTAGAAAATTTAAAAACAAAATAAAGTAGGTGACTCCCTGGACTGTAACCTCAAAATCTTGGCTTTTCATGTTGCTAATTGCATGTAATTGACATTATTTCTATTTGTGGTTGGCTAAGCAAGGACTTTTGATGCAAATGTTCATGGCAACAATGATTTTCTATCCATCTTCTGTGAGTTTAAATTGTTTCTGTGAAAATATAGAGCAGTTTGCATAAGATATGATGGAATTGTGCAAGAATTTTCCCATACTGTGTTCAGCTTCTGCATACATCCAGAGATAATTAATTTAAGTGGTAGCAATAACTAGTCACAGAAAAGGATATTTTGCAATAGTTTCTTAATCCTACAGCAATAAGGAAAAATGTTTTCACAGTGTTTTGTTTTAATCTTCTGAGTAAATCCATGCCATTTGAATCTGGAGACAGTGTAGTAGCAAACCACAGCCTAAGGAATTAGTGTCTTGTCAAGAGCTTATCTTGCACTGGGAGTTAATATAGAGTCATTTTACTTTTTGCAATAACTTGTTATTTTAGGGGAAGTACCAGCTTCCAGGTTTGAGAAGTTGAAGCTGCCCTTCAGTGACAAATGAATCACAACACCTGCTGTGCTAACCAGATTGGACAAGCTGATGTCATTCATGTAGACAGTGATTTTTGTTAGAAGGGTGAGATTAATCAACAGAACTGATGGTATTATTTTTTTAATTTTTAGTCCCCCCCCCCATTCTTACAGTTTTCAAATTCAGCCCAGGACAAAAGTGATCAAATTGACACTGTTTGTAATAAGGCAGGTGAATGGGTCCCATTGTATCTGGTTCCTATGCAAGACACAGTCTGTCAGAGCAAGGTGAGTGTACTGCTGCAGTATTTCTGTCAGAAGCTGTTGTAAAGACCAACACTGTCCATGCATTCAGCAAACCCAGTGATCTTCCTAAGGCAAAGCCAGAACTGTGTGGTTCCCTGGGAATGAGGCTAAAAATGAAGGAGATCTGCCAGCCCAACATTAGCCACACCTTAAATTGCCTTTCCATATACACTGTAAACATGGTAGACCCACAGACACCTCCAATCCAAACCTCTCCTCTGAAGAGCCTGACATCTGCAGAAAAAAGCAGATTACAAGCTGCTTCGGGATGGTTGAGGTTATCTTGGAGACAGCAGGAATTCATGTCCTTGCCTTGCTTTTGCATCCTCACACTGCTTGGGCAGTGCCACTGGTGGGGCTCATTCAGCAGCCAACCCACCTGGTTCAGGTTGTGCTTCTGAATGATCAAGTTTTCTATGGGACACTGCAAAGAAACAAGCCCAAAGCATTATAGAAGTTTGGGGAGTTGCCTGCCTGCACTCTGAGTTACAGCTGGAATGGGAAAAGGTCAGAAGCCAAGTAAAACTGCTCATGTCAAGCAGGTTACTGACCTCAAGTAGTCATCCTGTATATGCAACCCTTTTGGGATAGTGCAATGAACTCTCTTTTAATGCAGCTTAGTTTCAAATCCAACACTAAGGACAGGATATTTATGGTGCTGTGCAGAGCCTTTGTCCCTCTTTCCACTACTGGGAAGCAAAAGCTCTGTTGGTGGGCACCTGAGCATGGGGCAGCCACTGGAACACTCATGGAATAATCTTTCCATTTAAGAATTACATATGCCAAAAAAAAAGGAAGATGTTTCCCCATTTACAGATTGATTACTGTGCAGGAATTGGGAAGTACTTGTTTACCTCTTTGTTGAATCAGGACCATCTTGGTCGTGACATGTCCACATGGATACTCCAAGATATTGCTGGTGGCTTCCAGGAGATAACTCCTTGTGCCAACCTGTTGGTGTTGGAAAAATGGGCCTGGAGACTGAGAAGATATCTCATTTCAGTCTAGACTTGTACACTGGGCAGGTTGGTACCAGCTCTAGTTGATACCACAGTAATGTGTCCTCATGGCAGTTTCAGGAACTAAACCAAACCAAAGCAATCTTTTAAAAGGGAAATGGTGAAATTCGGTTTCACTGGTCCTGTAGCTACAGAGTTGAATTTGGGGAAGAGGGAGTACATTGAGGCCATTTTCACTTCCCTGACAATTTGGAGGCTTCCCACTGAACTGAAAGAGAAATCTTCTTCCAAGTTTGTCTTCTGAATTCAAAGCTATTGCATGAGCTTGGTGAGTGCTAAAGCATTAGTCACTCCTATTGCTGAGGCATTCATACTGATGAGGGGTTTGGATTTTATACTGTTTAAAACAAATTACTGGCAAGATGAAAGGAAAATTTAATGGAAGCTGTTTGCAATTAATCCTGCCAAGTCAGTTGTCAAAAGGCTGGTTAGGTTTGGGTTGAGACCATCTGAATTATTGACATTTCAGATTTCTGTATGAGCTATGTAATTTTTTTTCTTCTAACACTTCTTGCTTTCTTTAGCTCCACCTCTCTGATGGGGTAATGTATCTTTAATTGGGGGACAGCAGGGTTATACCAGATGGACTTTCTCTCTCAGCTGGGGTTTCATTCCTCTCTACTTACACAAAGGTTGGCCCACGTTTTGCCGCCCCAGTTTAATTTCAAAGGTGAACACAGCCTCACACACTGACATTAATGATATTGATGACTAAGCAAACCACTCCAACCACATTTTCCATCGAGGCAAACTCCATACTGAGGTTCTTTACAACCAGGGCATATAATGCTTCTTGCCATGTCTATGTAACTTAGGGGATTTTTTGAATGCGTGCTCATTTAGAAATATATTTTAATTGAAATGTTTAGTGCTTTATCTTACATACATACTGTGCAATACCATAGTGTGTTCTGTTCTTTTTTTTTTTCTTAAGACTTTTTTGAGATTCTTAATGTTTGTTTGAGCTCCAATGTATTTTTAACTTGTATCAGTGCTGGTAGTAGTAATGTGTTTTCCTTGCCCTGAGCTAACCAGAAGCAGCACATTGCACAACCAAAAAATCTTTGCAACTCGTGCACCCTCATGTTCACCAGCAATCTGGTACTCCTGGGAGGCAGGGAATGCTCCTCTCCAGAGTATCTAATTTGCACTTCCTGTTAGGATTTTTAGCAACCCAGGGAAATATGAATAAAATAAGAAGAGATAAGAGCCCTCACTCCTCCCACCAAACTCCACAGTCATCTTGCCATCAATTTTCAAAGGAACAGACCTTAAAAATCAGGTGCAGCCCTTCAGCAGCACGTGCTGGTGCTGTTTGGTGGGGCAGAGTGTGGCTCCCCAGAGGCTTTCTGGGCACTGGGCTCTGGGGCTGGGCTCACTCCCTCTCTCTGCAATGAACTGTTGTGATGTAGGACCCTGAGCACTGTGACAAAGGCTTCTAAAAGACAATCAGCTTGTGGAATTACATCTCAACACAATTATTGGAAATGCATCCTCCTGCACGTTTACAGTTTCTGTCTTACTCAAGATGACATTCCACTGGGGGTTTGGGGGTGTAGGGGGTTAAACTACTCACAGTCTCTGTGATTTCTTGGTTTCCTGTGAAACCAAGGCATTTAAAGGTGCTATAATTGTCCACAAAGCTCATTCCCATCCACAGAAGGAAATGGTAACTTTTTCACTAGTTATTTTACACAGTATCTTTTTTATTTATATCAGTGTGTTTCTTATGTGTGCAAATGGTCCTGGCTTCTCTCACGGGAATCAGCTTTACAACCAGTTGGTCTTTTATAGGGCAGCCATACACAGTATCTTGCAATCATGTGTAATTTCCTAACTTAGAGCAAGGATAAATCTTGTCTGACAGGATGAACTCATTTATGGCAGGCTTTAATGTTTGTTGTAAACACAACCTGTTTGTTCCACCTCTTGCATGGTTACTTATCTGTTTTCATATTGCTATGTTATTGTTCAAAGTATCTATTTCTCTTTATTTGCTATGGGGTTTGTTACTGTATATGGAATGTTTTGTATTCATCATTTTCTTACGGAGCAGAGTGGGAACAGTATTCAAGGACCCACGGATACCAAAGATCTTTCATGTAATGCACTGAGAAATAAACTTACTGTAAATGAATATCATTGTCAGGTGTCCTCTATTTACAAGGTTCAGAGCAAGTTCAAGCAAAGTGCAGCCTGAAATCAGGGCAGCTGGTTTTCCTTCCTTCCATCTCAACTTCCCCTAGTTGTATGTTTGCAGATCTCTTAAAAAGCAAGATGTGCCTGGTGCCTCTGTTTCTAGCCACCTTCTGGGGGTGGAGGGGCAAAAAGGGCCTTCATTGCCTAAAGCCAAACCTGATAATTTCCCTGCCCTGGATGGAACTGACTCCTCTGCAAACATACAACTTCCCCTAGTTGTATGTTTGCAGATCTCTTAAAAAGCAAGATGTGCCTGGTGCCTCTGTTTCTAGCCACCTTCTGGGGGTGGAGGGGCAAAAAGGGCCTTCATTGCCTAAAGCCAAACCTGATAATTTCCCTGCCCTGGATGGAACTGACTCCTCTGCAAATGTTGGCTATGCTGCTCCACAAGGTTTGGCATCAGTCTCCAGGAATTAGTCACCTCTCTGCATTCCCAGCCACACTAAGCAAACACAGGGGGCCATGTCCTGCCCTTGTGGTGAGGTGTTTAGTTCCTAAAGCAGCCCAGGTGAGCCTTCAGGTAATGTCACCTTTGAGCATCTTGCCTTGCATTGCAGAGTGAGGCACTACCCAGACCTGGCAGATTCTTCCTGCAGGAACAGCCTTCCTACTCCTGCAGGAATTTTCTGTCGGTACAGATCCAGGATCACAGCTCTCCCTTGGCTGAGAGAGGGCACTCAGAGGACAGGTTGCTGCAGCAGAGGAACAAGCCAGAGAGAGAATTCTCTAGTTTTTAACAGCATAAATTAAAACCTGATGTTAATTGCAACAGGCCTCACTTCCTTATAAGTTTCCTGACAGTTCAAGGAAGTGGAGTTGGATCAGAAAAGACAGCGAGGACTGCCCAGGCCCCCTCCCTGAAATCCCCTGGTACCTCCTGAGTGTTTCCCTCCTGCAGCTGCCTCTGTGTGTTCCCTGAAAGTGCCTCTGGGCTAATGGAGACACCCACTGAAAACACATCATGTGAAAATTCCGAATGTCAGAAAAGGATGTGGGCAGGTACCTCTTTTTAACCTGCCTACACTGGGACCAGCTACCCACTTGGATGCAACACCTCTCTGTTTGCAAAGGGAGCCTCCTCTGTGAGGAGAGACGTGAGCTCTTTCTGTCACAGTTCTGGTTTCTGAACTTGTTTTTCGTGAAAACAAGAGATATGTAAATCACAGCCAGCGTTTTCCCTGCTGGTCAGATTACACTGCAGATATGCAGATGCCAATAATGTAGCCCTGTAAACACTGAGAAATGTCCACAGAGTCAAGGCCTCTGCTTCATCCAGCTTTTTGCATCACTGATGAGGACATACTCAAGGTTACTTGATGCCAAACATTCCCATGCAGCACTTCTCTGGGTCTCTCAGGGTGTATTTATCTTGGTTTTTGAGTCCTAACACCTCCAACTCTGATATACTTATCCTTGCAGAAAGTCCTCTGAGGGAAGGCAGTTCTGTTAATCACTACTGTACAGATTGGGAGTTGCTGGATAAAAGGCTAAATTAATTTCTTGGGACATTTGTGGTTGTGCAGGTCTGCCAGGCACCAAATTAGCATCAGGCCCATGTTGGTCTCTGGGCCATTATGGCCACTGATTGTAATCACAGCAACGGGAACTGACTTCTTCTAAAGCTCAACATAGCACAGGAAAATCAATGGCAGAAGAGAACAGACTGAACTTGTAGCAGGAGCTGAATAAAAGAAAACTACATATTCACAAACAAAACACAGTTTCTCTTTGACTTCTCTGCTTTAACTCTTCATTAACCACATGGTTAGCAGCAAGTTGCTGTACACTTTACAGACAGACAAACATTAATGCCATAGTAGAAATAGCTCTGACCATTCATACAGTTGGAATTGTTTCCACATTTTGACCTGGGGATGAGGAAAGCAGTGACCCTGAAACAGACTCATCCTAAACTTCCCAAGCAACACTACGGCCAGAAAAGCAACTACCACACTGTATAAAGGAAAAGTAATCAGGGAGATTTTATTTCCCTATTTACCATTGGTACCTCTCTAAGAACAGTTCACCAGAAACGTGACAAATTGGTTCAAAGATGGATTGAAAAAAAAATTGACTACACCAGACTTATGGATGGAGTTTGCTTGGCATCAAAGAGAGGCTGATCAGGCCTGACTTCATTATCTCTTTATAGGAGCAGCAGAGAGAAATTGGACAGGTCTTTCCCCCCATTCCATTTTAGAACAGGATCAAGCACCCTTGGACAAAGCTGATCCCATTTTTTTTTTTTAATCCAATGCCAAACTAAACAGGACATATTATTTATGGTCTAGCAAGGAAAGCTATATTAGCCATGGGCTGGCAGATAAAACATGATAGAACTTTTAATCATAGACATTATTCAAGTTGAGAGGACTTTCTCCTAAATATACATTGGAGTGTATATGTGTGTGTGTATTTTCCAGCATTCATTCAGGAACCACACCAGACACTCAGACTGGTGGAACGAATGACCATAAAGCCACAGAAGCCCATTCTTGACCCTGCCTGTGCACAGCACAACTTAGCACTGGAGACATTTGCTCTTGTACAGCCTCTCTACAAATCATGGGGACAAGGTCTTTGTAGCATCACACCAACAACTGTCTGCCCTGAGCACATCCCCAGGACACACACAGGTCTTTGTGCAGCTCCCAACAGCCACAACTGACAAACCAGCCTGTGGGAAAGGGCTGTCCAGTGTGGAAAACTAGCAGCCATATTTTGGCCTGAGACTGGTCACACACCAAGGCAAGCCCGAGGTGCCCCACTGATCATGGGCTACCATGGGAGAAGGGAAAGGCAGAGAGCCCAGAACAGGCCTGTGACAACACTATGGGATTGTGCCAAGGAAAACCTGATTTATGTGTAACTGGACGGAGTTAATGTCCAGCCAGTACCATTGTATGACAGCTAAACTTTAGACTTAGTTCAGAAAACACATGGCTGAGAATAAGCAGTGCACAAGAGGATCCTGGCAGACATCCTCAGAAATGGATGGAGCCTGGGTCTACCTGGTGACAGGAGGATGTGGGTTTATTGGGCAGAAGATTGTAGAGCTCCTGTCTCAACAAGACTACATCAAAGAAGTCAGAGCTTTTGATTCAGTAGCAAGAGAAGAAGCAGAAAAACTCACCACAGGTAAGAAAAGGGCATCAGCATCTATTTAGCGGCTATAACTCTTCCTTTCATGGCAGTTGGAATAATGTTGGAGATGCCACTGCTAAAGCATGATGTAGGAACTTGGATTAAATAGACTGGATGAAGAACAACTTCCAACTCAGAAAGGTTTTTTAGTACAGGACTAAATCAAAGAAAAGAAAGATCCGTAGTATGTCATCTCAAGAGATATATCACAGGAGGATCTAAGTCCCCATGCAGGGATCAGTTGTAAGGAACAACGTACATACCGAGTACGTGACATGGGAACTTGGCTGCCCAGTTGCTTCTGCTCAGCCAGTCTGACTGACAGTAAAGGGACAAAAAACCCCTTCTTCTGAACTGCTCCAACCAGTTAATAAAAATAACTAAAAATCCTGACAATAATAGAATCAAACTCAGCATCTGCTGCAGGTGTTGTGAAATAAATTATGGAAATAATCGAGACAAACTTATAGCAGCCTTACTATGCATAAAAAAGGAAGAGGTGAGTCTCAGTAAATACTCAAGATACTAAATTAATCCATTTGATCATAATCTGAGACCTGCCTCCATCCAGGGTTGAGCACAGTGATATATGTTGGTAAAAGAGTAAAACAACCTGTTTTACTGGATTCAGGAATACCCATGCAAAACAAACCAGCCCAGCTCAGGGTGCTCTGCACAGTTAATGGTGAGCTGAGTCCCCTCTCTCTGACTGCCCAAATCTTCAGCCTGCTCTGAGATAGGTAAAAATGGTAAGGGAGATCTCATCTGTCAGGAGATATTGATAGAAAGGCAATACAGCAAGTTAAGACTCCCAGGAAAATATAACTATTAGAAATCCCCTATTGGCAGATGAACTCAGCAGACTGGTTTCTCCAGGTTCCAGGGAGCCAATTCCCTTAAGAGCACTATAATTGAAGAAAAGGCTGTTTAAGCCTTAGGGAGGTGCCATAATCCATACTCCAGGAGAGGTCTGTGGCCTGACACCACAGCAAACCAAAGAAAAGGAGGCAGAAGCAGCCTGAGGGACCATCCCAACCCCATCCCTCTGGCCCAGGGCAGAATCAGCTGAGCCATAACCTTCCCCACAGATGTTTGTTCTGTCCCCAGGCCACCTTGGGCATCCCATTTTCCCCTGCACCATCAGGCCCCTGCTGTGGGTACAGTCTGATCTTCACTTTGAGTCCTTGATTTCTCTTCCACCCTTACAGGTACAAGAGGTATTACAGCATTACTGTAACTTTTTTACAACAATCTTCATCATCTTAAAACCACCTCCTTCCACCCCATTCTGGTTTCTCCTTTAGGATTAAACAGCTCTCATGCCCTCACACCTTCCTCCACTCCATCCAGTACCTCAGGACACTGTCATTGCTCCCTCCGGGAAGAGAGGTGCTGCAGTTTGGGCAAAGAGCACAGCTGTGGTCTTCCCACTGCTGTGTAAAGCTGATAGATTTGTCTCTTCCATCCTGTAATCTCTCCTCTTGTTTTACCTGTCACTACAACTATGCCTTTTTCACAGTCACAAGACCCCACCAACACACAACAGCTCCCGAGCTGCCCTGGCCCAGTTTAATTCTTTCATGAAGACCTGCTGCCTCTTCCCTGCTCAGCCCAACAACTTCACTTTGTTCCTATCAAATTTCAGGGTTTTTTTTCCTGACTCTCTTAGTTACATTCAGCTCACACACTAATCCTCCAGCATACTTCGAGTCCCTCCCTGTCTGATGTTATCTGCTGCTTTAATGAACAAATCTGCCAGATTCCTATGCAAACAATAAAAAAGACTCAAATACAGCAATAACCCCTGGAGAGCCCCAGGGCAGCCACCTACCACAGCTGGCAATTCCCTGGGAACTGCAATTCCTCCAGCTTTGTGCTCTCCCTAATGGGGCTTATTTAGCCCATGTTTTACTGACTCCCTTATGAGAATGACACAGAGTTTCCAAAGCCCTCCTAAAATCAAGATAGATGACATCAACATGTTCCACAATATCCCTACAGCCTGATACCCTGTCATAAGAACAAAGGGGGTTTATCTGACTTGATCTGTTCCTGACAAATCCATGTCAGCTGCCTCTACTCTCCCTGTTATCCCACAGGTGCTCACACACATATTGGTTAAGTGTGTGCTCCTGAATTTCCTGGGGATGAAACTGAAATGTTGGGTAATTTCCTGGCTCTTCTTTGCCTCCTTTCTAAGCACAGGTGTTTCATTTGCTCCACTGCGGTTTTCCAGTGCCTTCAAAGTTCTCCAAAGTAGCTGATAATGCACTAAAGCTGCAGTTACATCCATCACCTCTTTATGGTTCTGGATAGAGCTCATCAGGCCTCAGCAATCTGAACATTTCTCAGGGTTCTTTTACACCAGCTTGCCTTAAGACAGGAGGTGTGAAAAAGGTTATTTAATATTTTAACCTTATGGGTTCCAGGCTTTCCCAAACCACAAAGCAGCAGAAAAATCCCACCAAGAGTCTGCTGAAACCCTACTGCACCTTTCAGCATCCTTCTGTGCTCTGGTCCTCCAGGAAAGTGTTTTATCTCTGCTACATGGACAAGTCCTTTCTTTTTCTCCTCTATTCTCACTTTACGTTTTAATATTAAATTAATCTTAATATTATATAAATTTAATCTTAAAAGTCCTATGAATGAGTCCACCAAATCTTGGTTATACTAATTAAGAAAACAGCCCAACCCTTTTGTTAAATTCCAGCCTCCTCCTTCATCCCATTCCACTCAGCAAACACTCAGCTGCCTGACCTGCTGTCCTGCATTCTGTCCCTCCCTCCCTTTAGCTGATGAGGAATAACTTTGTTCTATTTCCACCTCGTCCTGGTAGTTCTTCACTGAGGTTTCCATGTCATAACACTCCCACACCTGGAGCCATCTCAGGCCCTTCCCTGAGGTGCTCATCCTTCATAAATCCCTGCCCTGATCCCGGGATGCATTGGGCTCTCCAGACAGCTGCCAGCCCAGGGCAGAGGAGACATTTCCTTCCCAAAGCAATCCTGTGACTGGTTTATTGCAAATTCCCGAGGAGTACAGCCTCCTAACCCCAGCTTCTTGCTGACTTATGCCCAACTACAGGAAAGGAAAAGGGAAAAAATCCTACTTAAATGTTACAACACTGTCTATAAGCAAGAAAATTTGCAGTAGATGCCAAGAGTAGCCCTGTATGGAACAGCTATTTTGGGGAAGAAGGAGGGGGATGAAGGAGATAAGGAAAATTCTTTCTGAGTGGCTCAAAGGGAGAAATTTCCTATGAAACTTTTAAAACGTTACATTATTTTCCCTTCCCATCTACAGTTTTGCAATTTAAATAAAGCTCTCTACAATGTTCCTTGAACTCATCTGGTGTTATTCCCAGCAACCTCTAAAAATCTGTCTGAAGGAAACTGTCCAGCACAGCTTCCCAAATCACACAGACCAGAGCAGCTGGGCCAAGTGTCTCCTGTTCCCAGTGCTATCCTTGGATGTAGGCTGGGGCTTTGCAGTGACAGACACAGCTATTCCAGAAAATGCAGAGATGCAGAGCACTCTGTTGAATTAAACCTGATGCAGATCTGGCTTCTTGTGGCTCAGAAATA
>VYZS01063173.1:110842-135893 GCA_013400695.1 Neodrepanis coruscans
AAACGTGCACAAGTTCAGTTATTTCCATGCAGGAATATCTCTTTTTCCAAAAGTGCAGATAACAGTATTTTGAAAATCCTGTTAGAGAAGAATCAGGCCCAAATAAATCAAGTGACTTCTTCAAAGGCTTACAGCAGAGCCAGGAATAAAATCCTTGAGCACTGCCTCCCATTCATCCTGTTCTCACTACAAAACACTGCCCTCTCCCTTCACATGAACCAGGATCACAAGGCACATTAATTGTCCGGCTCAAAAGGGAGACCAAAGGTTTAAAGGATCTTAGAGGCCTGGATTAACTCCTCAGTCTCTCTACAGTACAGCAGAGCACACCATGAGTGCTTCCCTACTTCCCAGCACTGAAGCTGTGCATTCATTCTAAAGTAAACAGGAAAGTTTAGCTTCTACTGAATACTTATTTCTCTTCCCCTCTTATTTCTCCAGGGAATGTTGCATGGATGCATGTCCTTGCAGCAAGGAACTTGCAGCTGAAACCAGACTTACTCTCAGGACAAGTATATTATTCCTATGATGACACTCCAACCAGAAAAGGTTTCCTGGTCAGGCAGCAGCTGTTGTCCACTGCAGACCCCTCAGTGAGACTGGGCTCACACATCCCATACTGGAAGATGTGGTTAATGATACAATTGCACAGGATAATCAGGATCATCTTGTTGCCCTTCCAGAAGCCACGACCTTTCCTGACCCTGCCTTTACTGAACACCATAGTCACCACCTTCTGCTACGAGACAGACAAAGCCTCCAGGCATTTTGGGTACAAACCCCTCTTCACTTGGAATGAGAGCAAGCACAGAACTGCTCAGTGGTTGAAAGCAGCTGTGGGAAACCTGGAACCCTCCAAGCTTCATGAAAAGATGAACTAAACAGCATGTTTGGGGTAAGGAGATGGCTTAGCACACCAGCGGGTTTTATCTGAGCTTCACAAAACACACAGATCTTTATCAAGAGCTTTGCAAACACAGAAATCCTGGTAATAGAGATAGAGAAGGAGCAAAACTCTAAGGCTGCACATGCATACCCTTGCCATGCCAATCTCTCAGTGATTTTGTGTCCTGTGGAATACCAGGGTGCATTTGAAAGCTTCCTCCTGCAGCTACGTGCACCCAGATCTGAGGCTTGCTGGCTTCACTCATTCCTATGGTGCCACCATTTGTGGGAACAAGACAGACAAGTTCACATGAGAGATGGTACCAAAAAACAAATTTTGGTGAAATTAGTTAAGCAGTTTTGTTCCACAGCCTAAGGAGCCATGGTCTTGGACAACTGGTGGGATGGCTGTACCTGGCTCATACAGAGGTTTACAGTGACACTTCTGGTGAAGACAAAGAAAACTCTGCTAGTTCTTGCTCCATTTTAGGGTTTAATAAAAAATATTTCCCTTTTCCAGAACTACCTTTTGCAAGAAGCTTCCTGTTATTATCATCTGGAATATTATATCTGCTTTGAAATATTATCTCTATAAAAAGAAACGTCTTGTGCTAATAATGTATAGACTGATTTACTTTCTAATTGTATGAATGGAGAACTGATGTCTATCAGCTTTAAGATGGGGTTTATCTACTCTCACCTCAGCTCTCCAGCAGCAAAGCAAAGCAGATTAAAACCCATATTCAGCTGCTGTGCTGGCAAACAGCAACTCCAAGTGAAGGCCTTAGGGGCTGCATTTATGCTAAATAATGTTTGAACTTGAGGAGGAAGAGGTCACTTCAACTCATTCCGTGGCACTGCAGTTACACAGTCCATCTGGGAGCAGCATTTCACAGATGATATTTTCCTAACACAGATGGGACAGGCACTTCCAGAAGATTCACAGCAAAACTGTGGTTTCTATCAGTTTATCAGCTTCTCTATTTTTAAGACATAAAGAGAGGCTGGTAAATCTACATTATGCATAACTGAGATTTCAGTTTTCACTGGAGCTTGGAGGAATGAGATATTTTTACAATACTGGTTCTATTCTAAAATTAACTCTGTTGGTATCACACTTCTGTTTTCTGTGAATACAAACCCATCTAGAGCGTTCCTAGAGTAAAAGTAAGCACATGCACAAAGAAAAGCTTATTTTAATTGCAAGCACTTTAATACTCCTGGAAGAAACAAGTTTCAGCATGGCATCCTTGATAGAAATGATCAAAATTTGCTTCCTGTTAGTCCTGTTAATTCCCCAGGAGGGAAAGCAGAGCAATACAGTGTGAGCTGCCAAGTTACATTTGCTGAAATTCACTCTCACATTCACTCTTTTTCAAAATGAGCTTCCAAATCCAAAATCAGTTGCTCTGGCAATTCATTACTTAATATAACAAATAAATTTGGGCAAAACTGTTGCAATGTGCTCATAGAGGATCTGNTAATAAGATTTCTGGGTTTTCTAGTTTTACTGAAAGTCCCTCTGCAGTTTTTTTTGCCATTATCCAAACAGTAGCTGACAGCTCTTCAAGAATTTGAGAACGAAATACACCCTCAACTCTTCACACACATCGCCACAGCACATCAGCAGTGACCTCAACAGGTTTTAACGCTACTGAAACGATGGATTTTTCCGGCCAAAAAAGAGCCACTGGGTGGAGCTGCGAGTCTGGGAACAGGTATCGTCCTCGTGGGAGCCTGTGCTGCTCCTGCTGGGCTTTAGTTGAGCTGGAAAAGAACTGAAATCCCTGCCCAGCCAAGAGGCTGAAGACTGGTAGGAGCGTCTGACCAGCCAGGTCTGTCCTAGTCTGCGGCACTTGAAGCCCTGGACTTCCCTCAGATGGCTGGAAACAGCTTTATCTGCGTGTAGCCATGGAATCAAAAAGAATGGAGAAATTTATTTTTCCACTCAGAACTCATTAGAAAAGAATAAAAGTTTGCATTCTATGTTTAAAAATAAAATTAAATCTGGCACCCTGGCCCTCGAGAACACTTGAGCAAGTACAACACGATGATGCCTCGGGTCCCGTTCAGAGCCCCGCGTATGTTCTTTGTGGGATTTGGAGCTGCTGGAGATATCAGATGGGAGAGTTGTCAAGCACCAATACTATCCCAGAGATTAATGCCTTACAAGCTTGCCTGCTTTCAGAAACCTCGCTGGGAACCTCATCATGCTTTTGTTCCTGTCCTGCTCATCATCACCTACGATTCTGATGCTTATCAGCATGCAGATGACATGCAGGATAAGCAGCAGGGATTTTCAAAGGTAGTTAAGTGCAGCATTTTTCAAAAGTATCTGAAATAGTTGGCTGCTCAGCTTTTTTTATACCTGCCCACCACTGAAGCTTTGACAAAAGCAAGCAGAGGATTCCCTTTCACTGTTCATGGCAGAAATGGGGGGAAAGTTAGACAGCAAAGGCTCTGTGCTGTTTTCCAAAAAGATGAGTAAGCTTCCTTTGGCTGCCGTGCCTTTTGACTTCTCCAAGCTAATGGTGCTGCAGACTTCCTGTTAGATCCTTGATTTTATCAGATTATAACTTGTTTTCCCCTGGCAATGCTTTAATTCTTTCTACTGCATTGGGTTGTCATTGGCTTTTCTTTTCAGGGTCTCAGCCCTATTATGTAACAGCAGCGGCAAAAAAAGAGAAAAGAAAAAATATTTCAGATCTGTTTCTACTTCTGGAGAGGAGCTTTTGTGCACAATTACTCATCCAAGAGATTCAGCAGGTATAACTGCTTCCCCCAGGGGCTCCATTATATAATTGGATTTCAGCCATACAAATTAAATCCTATCTTACCCCTTAGTTAAGCCAGGCAGTAAGTATTTAATGCTAATATCCCTGACAACTAGTGCAGGGAGAAGCAGAGCTGAAGCACAGAGGAGACAGATGCAGGCAATCTCTGCTGCAGGAGCAGGGAGGATGAGCCAGGAGAGCATTGACAGAAAGACACCTGCTGTATTTCAAACATGGCTGAACTTCCCCAGGACAAGCCATGACATCAGCTGGAGTTGTTGTCCAAGCTGGAACGTGGTTCTCCCTTTGTTTTCCATCCTCCAATGTTCCCATGTGCACCCTGAGCACTCACCCCCAACACACACTTCAAAGAGCCACATGCCTAACCCTGTTTGAGTTGCTATGGAAGTCTCTGTTCTTATGCAACGTCTGAAGGAAGCAAATTTAGTAATATTACAACTCAAGCCAAACGCAAAACCAAGCAAAGAGTCCCCAAATTAAAAAGAAAATCTCATCTGAGTTACTCATTCATCTGCATTTTCCGCCGCGTTCTGTCTTCTCCCGGCGTGTTTCTGTCAGACAAAGCCCTCTGGGCAGAGCCCATCTCTTTTGGTGTCTGGTACATCAGTCACAGAGTTTGTACATAGTAATAAAGGAAAATAGATTCATGGTAGGAGTTAAACCAGTCAGTCTGGTACTGTAATTGGAACATAATCTCATATTGACAGTATTTAACACAGGATGCGCAGGGAACAGATGGCAGCACGCCAGGCCTCCTTTGGCCTGCAAACATTGGAAAGAGATTTTCCAAGTCCAGCTCCTGAACTTCATCTCTGTCGGAAGCTTTGCTTCCCCAAATGGGCCTTGAGCCACTCACTAATCCTGGTTAAAGCCCAACGCACTCCTCTGGTCCTGCATTTGCAGACAACCAGTTGTTCCTATTGCCAACTGCCTCAGGAACACTTGGAGAGTCGAAACAGCACCAGGGGCCAAAGCCTCTGTAATCCATTGGTAAAAACAGTCCCAAACCTCTTGATACACCTGTGAGCCTCGCCCTGACAGAGGGACCTGCCTGGGACACAAGGCACAAACCCACGGGCACCTTCATTGTCAGGGACACCCACCAGTGTCACTCTGCTGCTGCTTTCACCTCTAAGAGCTTCACTTGTACAATTAACTTCACAGAGCACACTGGGAACAGTGACTAATTCCTTTCTCCATGCCCAAAATGCTGAGCTAAAGCAGGTGAAAGGAGAGGAAGCACATTTATTCCAAGATTCATCCTATCATAGGGAGTGACAGTGTAAGTGCAGGTACAGGCTCAGCTTTCCAAGGGTGTGGGAGAACCACACTGTGCTTCTTATAGCTGCTACAGGAAGTTTTAAATTGATCTTTCTCTATTTCAGCAATTAATTCCCATTAATCAACTTACTGTACAATGCTGCACTATAATTCACAAGTTTTATGCACTATATGAATAAAATTGCACATATATTTTTATGTGATTTTCATTTAATTGAATTCCAAGGAGATTTATCTGCTGGGTTATTAATAAATCTTAATATGGCCTATAACATTCAATTGATATTTAATTAACCTGCAATAACTGCCTTGTAAAATGTAAATTAAATGCTTTATTTTTTTCCAGGCATATAATGTTAAATCAAATTCTTCATTCTACCAGTAAAACAAAAAGAAGTGGGAAAAAAACAAGATTACAGGCAACCAAACCTTAGATCTGAAAATAATATGATGCTTAAAGAGGTTCAAACTGAAATCTAGATCCATGCTTTGTAATCAGTTCTTCTCTTGAGGAAGTGCTTTTCCACTATCTCTCCACTTTTAAAGATCACAAGAATTTGAGTGGATTTAGATGAAACATCCAAATCTCAGGAGGCTTGAAGAGAAGGGAGAGGCGCCCATTATTAATAATAAGGTTGCAAATTCACATAAGTATTGTGGTATTTGGCATTTTTCTTAAAGTCTTGGCTCCTAGAGTCACAAATGAGAATGTCAATTTTCATTTAAAAATTAAAAAAAGGGAGATGTTAAAGCCCTTTGATAGGGGAAGTCTGCAAACCTGAATGTCAAAGGCATGAGAACTAAGAGACAAAAATACATAAAACTTGATCCTTATCTTTAAAAGTATCAGAACTTTCTGAGACTGTGATGTTTGAAAACTGGGAGGTGGCAACAAATGATCAAAACAGCCATTACAAGAAAAGATGAGAACAATCCAAATTATATTTTAAGATCAAACTGTTCTCCTCCCCCTCCCCTAGCAATTTACATAGATCTCCATTAAATACTGCAAACTGCAAAAACAACTGGTTCTGATTTCCAAACCAGGATAGCTGGCTGCCTTTGCAAGGTGATTTGAAAACTTCAGAAGAGTATGACTGTCCAGAATTGATAAGCCTATAAAGTTTTACTGCCATAGCATCTAAACTTAGTATATCTTTCTAATTTTTAATGCATGGAGTGGCCAGTCTGTCTTGCAATATTTTATTAAATAGGGTATTTCCACCAAAGGACAGTAACTCTCACTGTCTGTAATCTGTCTGCATTAGATCACTTTAAAAGGTATTAAATGAAAATCAAAAGTTAAATGTACCATGGATTTTAAAGTTGTCACAGCATGGAAGAGTAAAGATGAAGAAAATGGATTCTGACTCGCATTGAACGAACAGAAATAAATCCAGACCTTCTGTAATAGAAAGGCTGTCCCCCCTCACTGCTCATCCTCCCCAGTCGCAGGGCAGTAATTCCATAAGGAGTTCTGGGGCATCCCCAGTGTCCCATGGGAGCAGGAGGGAATGTGATCCTGCATCCCAGTCACTGCAGGGCTCCCATGACCTGCAGTGCTCACAGAGGCATGGCTGAGTAGCCCGAATTTTACCACTCTGACAAAGCCAGTAGCTTTGCTGCCTCACACCAGGAGTACCTGGAGCAGGGAGTCAGCACATGTAAGTGGCCTCATGCTCACAGTAACTGGCTGGAATTTTGCAGACCTGGGTTTAATCCCCAGCTCTAGCATGGACTGACTGGGTAATTTACAGCAGGTTTCTCCCTTTCTCTCTCTCTGCATTTTATGATTTTGGCAATCGATCAGGATTAGCCTTCTCTCCTTTTACCTTTCATCTTTCTAATGGAGGAGAATGCATCTCACAAATGTGCTGTGCAGGACCTGCTGTCAGCTGTTTCTTGGGGGGGAGTGAGCCAAGCCTGTGGACCACAGCCTCTTCCCAGGACAGCTGTGTTTTACTCTATGGGATAAACATGGACACAGTAGGGGTTCCCCCTGCCCTGCCCCCTTCCTTAAACTGGTTTTCTAATTGAGCTGAATCCAGCACAGCTCTGGCCATGACTGACAGTTCACATTTATTTAGAGAGCACTTTTTATCAGGCAAAATCACCTGGGAGCTGCACCAGGAATAGCCATAAGAGCCCCATCAACTCACAGCCTGTTCCTAATGATGCTCCCAGGAATTAAATCACAACCTTATAGGAGCAAATGTAATGGGTCAAAATGTGGTGGACAGCAAGTTCTCAGACATGCTTAGGACTCAGGGCCTGAGAGACTTCCCACAGAGATTTTAGCACTGAGTTTTTTTGAGCCCACTCCAGGATTGCTGGGGGCCTCTGTAGGAATACACAGTCTCTTGGGGATGTAAGAGCAGACCTACCACCAGCTAAATTACTTTCTTCTCTGCCCACTAGACAGCAATCCACATAGCTATACTATGCCTGGTCCTAAACTCCCCTTTCTAACCATACCACCCTCCTCTTAAATCTCAGCTCCAATTTCTTTTCCTTTGAGAAACAGAGCAGGCTAAGTACTCCTGACATTTCCATGATGTTCAATGTCACCTTTTGTACAGGACTCTCACAATAACACCCTCACTGGGAACAGAGGGAATCCATCTGCTTGGCAGATACAACTGGTAGCAAACCTGTTACACAGTGCAGGTAAACCCAGAAGCAAAGCACCTACAGTCCTGCAGCTGCTGATCCCACTGGGAGAAATCCCAGTTACCTACTCAGAGATAGCTACTGACTATGGAGGATTCCTAACAGGAGACACACACAACACTTGCAAGTTCTGCCTTTCTCAAAATTCACATCTGGAAATGAGCAATTGAGCAAGAACCAGTCCCACGAGACAAATCTAAATCATCCCATCTTCACATTGGGCACATCCTCTTAACTCACACATTGCTGTGCATTCCAATGATTAACAGTTCAATACAAACCTCTCCTGGCCCTGCACGGTGGTGCTGCTTCGAGTCACCAGGATCAATATACACCCTGCCCCGGGAGGAGAACTGGGGGGTTAAACCAAAGAGAATGAGGTACCTGATCTCTGTTACATTTCAAAGGGATTTAGAAGCTCTGCTGCCTCTCAGAAACCTCCCCAGACTTCCTCAGAGGCTGAACACATGCTTGACATGACACCAGATAATGTTTGTGGGCTACGGCATAACTGGGGATTACTGCTCTGAAAAGGAGGACTTGCTGAAGTGGCTGTGGTTTAAGGAAGGATTTGAAAGGGGAGAGAAGTACAGAGGGAAGCTGTTCTAGACAGTAAGTCATATAAGAGAAGGCTTAAAACTGAGAGCAGGAGGAAATGAAGGGATCTGAAAAGGAAGGGATTTGGTATAAATGAGGGGAGGAGGAGGAGAAATGTCAGCTCGCAGCAAGATTACATTGGGCAATGTGTGAGCTCCTTCAGCCCTTCTTCATGGGGTGACTGGTGTGAAGCGAAAGGAAGGATGCACCAGTGAGCTCTGGGCTGGCTACAGGAGAAAAACAGGCAACCACACACTCATGGTGGGAATTAAGGCAATTTCGTGAAATTACAATACAGTTTCAGCTCAGATCACAGAGTAACTTGATTGTGGTAATTTATTACAGGCAACTCCAGCTGATACAGGAACCAAAAGACAGCCAATGGGCTTCCAAGAGAGCTTGAGCACCACAACAGAGGTCAGGAGATGCGTGGGGAGGAACAGGAAGCTGAGAGATGGTGCCACTGGTGGAGTATAATGGTGTAATGTTCACTCACCAGGCTGAATTAAACAGGACTGGCTCTGTTCATGGATTTTTCCTGCACTAGTTTGCACTGGTTATCACAGATAAGCCACACTAATGCAACTCTGTTATGATGTTGGGAAACCTCAATAATGAAAATTAACTGCTCTGCATGGACAGCTAAATGGAAGTTACACAACCCCTGCCCTACTTCTGAGAAGCACAGCAATGTTAAGTGGGTGCAGTCCAATTTAATAGCTGTTATCAAAATCAAGGAAAGGACTTCCATTCAAAAACCAGGAGAAAAGCAAGGACTTGGGAGCATTGCACAACCACAAAAGCTCTGGACTCAAACCAACAACAGTAACTCCAGTGCTGGAACAATGTACCAACTTTAGTGCTTTGACATGTGGCCAAGGGGCTTACAAAATACCTCCAAACAGTTAATGCAAATCCATATTACCAGGCCTATTAATGGCCTGTCATTGCCTGTCTGCAGATCACTATTTTGTGCCAGTAAGCTCTAGATTTCCTTAATCTAGTTATCCTTAACTGACATTTCCAGCACTGGTGGGATTCCATAAGGTCCTAAAATCAGAAAGACCAACCTCTTCTCTATCCATTGAATCACCACTCCCTCACCTTCTGGCCTCAATTCCCTTTTCCATATAATGGAGACAAGATCTTGTACCTTCACTGTAGCCAAAGGACATTTGTGTCCAGCTGTTCTCAGAGCTGAATAACTCAAGCAGACATTATTTTGAATTTCTTGTTGTCTGAATTTAAGTTTTAAACTGATTCTTATAATCTTTCACACACACGACAAAATGATCAAAAGCCATTTACAGCTGGTTTTAAATGTGAGCCAGACTTTACTGAAACCTGGTGTTTCTGCCCCATTTACAGAGGACTTGGCAGGGAGGACAGGAGAAAGACTGCATTTGCCTTCTCTCGGTTCTCTTGTCTGTTAACATGAAACCTAAAATACTCCCCTCCATTTTGGATCAATGTCACATAACCTCATTTCCTCAGCTTAAGAAAAAGCCTTAGATTTTATATGTTGCACTAAAATATGTCAGCACTGTTCAGTTAATAAACAGTGCTAAATCAAAACCAGGCCCCAGTTCGTAGATCATGTGAGCTGTGTCAAACATGGAGAGTGATACCATGGCAGAGATGTAATGGACAGCCCCCTTAGCCTGGATTTTATGGCTGTGAAAGAGAAAAACCTGGTGTTCAGTCACTTCTCATTCACCAGAGGCTGTCACACAATCTCTCACAGCTTTTTGGGTTATGTTTATTTTTCCTGGGGTTCCCAAGAGCCCTACCTTCTGATCCCCCTGCAAAACCTCCTATGTGACTACCTAAAGGACTGACCCCTGAGTTGCAGCCAAAACTTGAAGTTTTTACTGCATGTTAGGCCAGATCCTTACCTGATAAATCAGAATATCCCTCCATCAATTTACACCCACAGAGGAAACAATTTTCTCACTTCAGAAAACAACGGCTTGATTTTCTTCTCCATGTTGACTTTTCCTGTGTGGTGACTCTATTAAAGCCAAGAAACTTCTCTCCCTCTCATTTGTCAGCAGGACATCACAGCAGCTTTTAGTGCTGCAATTCAGCACTTACAGCCACCCTGGCCTGGCAACAACCCTGCCTGCCACAACCAGGCCACACTGAAGTTCCTATGGTGAAATTCAGGGAATGAATCCCATCAGGCAATCGCCTCCTTGTTAGTGCCACCTCCTAACCAGCACCCTGAATTTGGGGGGAAAACAATAAGGACCTATTACACGTGGTCATTTATTACTCCCATGCTTCTGATGACCAGCATGAGCAGACACCCAAGCCAACATTTACTGTCCCTCTCTCCCAAAACACGATCATTTACTGTGTGCCTTTAGAGATTAACAGTGAAAATGCTCCTCCTCTTACCCACTGCTGGAAAGAAAATGTTTTTGGAAAGCTGTTCCTGTCATTTGATAGTGTCCAGTTTTTCCACTGAGGAAAGCCAGACTTGAAACCTACACGATGGTTCAGTTTTTCCCTTGGCAATACCCAGCAAAAGGCTGCTCAGTGTATCCATACACCTCCTGCTGCTGCTCCTGAAATCTGCCACGGATTAACACAGGAATGCCAGCAGGGAGCCAGAGCCGGGCACAGTCCAAGGCCACCTGAGTGTGGCTCTCAGAAGGATACCTGAGGCCACAGCAGAAGTCTCATGGGAGTGTTGATCCAGCTAAAAATTCTTGCAATGTTACAGCAGGTTGAAATCCCACTGGAAACCCCAGCTCTGGAAGAACCACATTGCAAGAAGTCATCCCTTGCCACTCACAACTGAAAAACAGACACCTAAAACTGAAGTTCAAACTTTCTGCTGTAGTGAATGGAGAGGGAAACTGGCACCTCTGGAGTGCCATTCATCCCATCCCAAGATAGTTATCTGAGACAGGGAGGGTGAATTGATGCTGGAGGTGCCAGTGTCTTTCGACAGGGCCTATAAAAGGAGCCTTGATGCTTATCTTGGAGTAGACACCTAACTCTTAGGCAAAGTCAGTTGAGGTGAATCTTTGTTCAACTGAAATCAGTGGTAGTTTCGCCTTTGCCTTCAGTGGGGTCGCGCTTTCACCACGGTGATCTGAATAGATTAGAAAAGAAAAACAGAAAAGGGAAACACATCTATAAGGGACTTAAATATTTATTTCCCCCGATTCACAGTGAGCAATTAAGACAAAAAGAGATTAGGGGAATTCTTCACAGAAACGGAGTCGGCTTCTCTTGAACAAGAAAGGAGGCTTTGGAGTCTGCAAGCACAACTTGAGCTCTCAGCAACCCTGCCTTCCTCCCAGGAAAAGCATCATGCAAATTTGAGGAGGAAGGAATTGCGGTAGACATGCCATCTGGGAGGATGATGGACAACAAGCTGACTAGGAATAAATAGCAAAATATAATAAATTCCAAACCATGCCAACAGCAACTGTTGTGCTATGAATTAACAGTGCTATTAAATGTTTACGCACACACTTCTGTCAGCACCTGTCAGCATTTATGCAATACATACGTTGGCAAATCTGTATTACGTTATTTCTTGCAACTGATCTGCATTAATACTGCCCGTGCACATGTTCAAGCAAATTGCTACACTTCTTTTTGACCTATCCATGTGCAAAAGGTGCAGCAGTTCACAGGATTTTATGCCTATGCAGCAAATTCTAGGTTTATGTGGCAGGCAGCAGAGCAAGGCTGAGGGATAGAGGGCAGCAAAGGAAAGAGAAAGAGGAGCAGGGAAGAACAAGGGATCTGGAAAGCCTCCGGCCGGGGTAGAAGGATGCCCAAGGAGAGGATGGTGGGCTTAGGGCATAGCTGGGTTCACCCCAAACCGGGCCACAGAAGGGGAGTCACACAATAAGCCTCCCTGAGCAGGAAGAAAAGGATAGGGATGGGAAATCCAGTCCTAAGTTGCAGTCCCAGTAGAAAGGAAAACAAACACATTTGGCCGGGGCTGCTGCTAAACTCGTGCTCAGACAACAGTTATGCCATAGCCAGCAGGATGACCGTGGTTCTCTCGGCCCTCAAGCATTTCATTTAACTTTCCCCCTTAAATTCCCTCCTGTTGCGCTTCCCTCCCTTCCCACAGCCCTTAGTGCAGTAGCTGGGGCGGAAGAGATAAAGCCGTGTAATTAAGGGAGTTGCCACTTGCTAAAGCTGGAGACCGCTGGAGCAAAACAGAGGGTTTGTGGTGACAGGGCTAAATCTGGGACCCATCGATGACTGCTAATGATGAGAATTGTGGTTGCTGTGCCACCCAGGCAGGAGAGGAGGAAAGACAGGCTTGTGATTGCAAAACGAGCTTTTGTGCTCCACCTCTGCTCTGTGTGAGCGGATTTCGGAGGCTCATGGACACGGGATGCTTTGCAGGGCTTTGGGAAAGCCCAGCAGATGCAGACAGAGCTGTGGGAATGAAAACAAGGCCACAGTGATCTGATCTCTGCACATGGACCTCGCTACTCCTCGGGCAGGTTTAACCTGAGCATGGGGTTTAGGCCAGAAGAACACTGGTTCTAGTGCTGGAACTGGTGCTGCAGAGGAGGATGTGAGACATACAGTGCCTTGCAGGGCTGCTGCAGGACCTGGGAAGTGTTCCTATTCCCTCTCTCCCTCTGTTTTGTGCATAGACACTGTGAACTTTTGCCTTTTTACCCTCAATTTATTTGAAGTACGAAAAGCAGCAGCAAAAACGGATATTTAAAAGAGCGAACTTTTCGAGTTGCTTGTCCCGGCCTCATCGAGATGAATTTTTTGTTGAAACAGCAGCCACAGAAGAATCCCAGTCCTGGTGTGAGCTGTGGCAGGATGCAGGACAGGCAGAGTTGGCTGCTATTTACCCCCCCCCAGTCAACCACATTCCTTCATCAACTCTATTCCTGTGTCTTTAAACACATGATTTTGACTCAAACCAAAGAAGGGGTTTTATATTTTACATTGGAATTAACATGACAAGCGATTAGCAAGACCACCAAGAATAAGACTTCTCTTAATAGTACTAATAAACAAGGAGTTATTTTTAATGCAATTCCTAGGATTAATAATTGCCATTCTGATAGAGTCAGAATTTCCAGCATGAGCCATTCCCTCCATAGCCACAGGTGCAGATGGATGAAGCAGCTCAGACAAACTGAAGTTGATCACATTTTCCATGTAAAAGGGCACAGTAATTACAACTGATGAAGGTGCTGGTGCCAGAACACGAGGCTTTGGTAGGGGAAAAAACCTAGATTTGTAATCAACAGGGGGTAGCCACGGGAGAAGTTTTAAAATCCTAATTTAAAACCACTTAGCAATAGCATGCTATGCTCCTTCAGTCACCGAGTACCAGGACATCAGAAGAGAGGTAGTAAGTGTCCCCAGAAAGTGCTGCTATACAGGGGACTCTTCAGCTTTCAGTGCTCACACACCTGAAATTCATGGTTTTTAATTCTGGTTAAGGAATGCACAGAGTATTTTAGTGCATCTCCAAGATTAAGTGGAAAAGTGAAGAGGTTGTTGTTTAAGATTCAGTTTTGAGGACTGAAGTGAGCCTGGAGGGATAACGGCTCTACATCCCCATCCTGGAGTTAGAGTATCCTTGCAAAGCAGAAACATTAAGTTTAATAATGTAAGTGTGAATTTGTGTCTTTAAATAGCATTTTCTTTGTTGAAAAGGATGCAAAGATGTTGCCTTTCTGACTAGTAAATCGATGGCAGTTAAAAGCTGAATTTCCAAACGAGTTTAGCCCCCAGCTTACAGAGCAGCTTTGTGGCACAGAGTGTTTTTTGTTTGTCTAAATGAGTGCTAAGATCCTTGGAGATCTTTACTCCTGGTTGTGGGTTCTGCATACTTTAAAACATGCCCTTGGTCTCTTCGAACACACTGAACCCTGAGGATAAATACCAGTAGGGTTAGAAACCACCACCAGATATATTTGGAGCTTGACTGCCTGCATTATCTTAACACCCTGTTGCTACAAAACCTCTGAAAACGACATATCTCATCTTTCTATTGTTATTACACCCAAAGGATATGTCTACACCGCAGCACTGAGATAGATGCCCATGCCAGCTCCCAACAAGCTGGTTCTGAAGTTGAAGGCAGGAAAGCTCCAGCAGCACCCAGCACATTTCCTCTGCAGGCTGATCTGGGCTGCTCCTGCCCTGCTGAAGGTGGCTGAGAAAAAGCAACGGGAGCTTGGCTTGACTCTCCTGGCAACACACAAATGCAACAGGACAACTTCTCCTGATTAGCTCTCTCCCACACCATCTGTTTTCCAAGACTACATGGACTTCCTGGCACAGAGATTCCTGTTTGAGGATACGAGCTTGTGTACAACAGTTTACCAGAACCAGCAAAGCCGAGCTGACACTCCCTCCCTCAGAAACAGCAACAGTCTTGCTTCTTTTTTGTTTTGTTTTTGGTAACCCTTTGCCTATTTTGCATCGCTGGGTACCACTGGTATCACACTGTGGGGGAAAATTTCTGTGTTCAAGGCAGGTTTGTTGGCACAGAGTGGGTCATCTCATGGCCGAGCTGACGCAGGAGGGAAAAACTGATTCCCCAAAACTGAACAGGTTTCAGGCCTCTCTGTAACAGCCCCTTCAGCTTTCGATGAGAGGCAGCATTGGAGCCTCCCCAGGCTGCAGGATGAGGGGTGTAGAGACCTGCAGATCCCCCAGTTCCATCCAGGAATGTACAGCCCAAGGCAGGAGCCTGCACAACCCCTCTCCTCACACTCCTTCCTCGGTCTGCAGCAGTGGAGCAGCCCTAACAATGCAGAAGCCAGGCCAAAACCCATAGCCACTCAGTCTGTCTAACTCTGTCTGGCAGTGGTGCAGTACATTATTACCTTCTGTAATTCCCCCAAGTTATTTAGGGCTGTCTCCTTATTATCTCGATATCTTGGCTCCCGTAATAATTACAGGCCCAGTTTTACAAGGGCAATTTTTTTTTCTTGATTAGTTTCCAGGATTCTGTTGTTGCATCAAAGCTGTGCTCATTTTTTTTTGTGTATTCCTGACAGATGTCTACTGGGGGAATTACAGCATGGGCATGCAAAGAGGAAACCATCTACGGTGAGATTAAGGAAACAAAGAACACTTCTGTGAATGTAAAGGGAAAAAAGGCATTTCTCATGCACGTGAGCATGTGCACACCCAGCTGGTCACAGCTACACACTTTGGCACTTGAGCTTCTGTCCTGTCTCCCTGCTCTTGCTTACCCACAGCAAAGCACGTTACAGGAATGCTCTAAGAACATCTCTCATCTATGGAAGTTTAAAGGGCAATTAAACTGTATTTGCCATGTCTAATTTCTTACTCTTTCTGCTGAAACTTATTGTCTCTAGCCAAACCTCCAACAGACCTTCACTGAGGAGCTGGTTGTTAATTACTCTTTTCATTGTAAGGAAACTTCGGTGAGAAGTAATGAAGTGGCCAGCTAACAGCAACTTGGGAATCAGTGGCTGAGCTGGGAATAAAGCAGAGGTCTGCAGAGTCCTTCCATCCTCACCACAAGCTCACACGAGTGTTCGCTCTTCTCTAGGGTCAGCCGCAGCCCGCTGTGATCTGCTGCACCTCTGCTTGCTGCCTTCAGCAGGACTTGGCCAAGAATAAACAACAACAACACACCCCGGTTATTTGTACTACAGTGGTGCCTAAAAAAATGCTAATTATCTATAGCAGCGCGGTGCCTGCAGGCCTCAGGTGAGAACGGCACCCCATTGTGCGAGGTGTTACACAAAACAGATTATAAAAAGATGGTCCCTGCCCTGCAGAGATTATTGTCTAATTATGCAAGAGAAGGAGTGGGTGGAAACAAGTTCAGAGAGATAGAGTAACTGATTCAATATCTCCCACAGCAGAGCTCGCTAACAGTTTCTTGGCCTCTGAACTGGTGCCTAAACCACACAGATTCCCTCAAACATGGGGAGTGTCATGGGGTCTGGTGGGCTCTGCCTTGAGGCTCCCAATAAGCTGACGAAGGCAAAAACTCACACCTTGGAATGTGCCTCTGCTCTGTCACACAGAGGGGTCAGGCTCCAAGAGGGATGTCTGAAGCTGGACAATGGGAAAGCCACAGTGCCACCAGCGTCTGTGCCTTCCACCTCCATTTTCAGCATCAGCCCCTCTGCCCTGGAAGCATGTTTTTAGCCACTATCACAGGCAGAAGACTGGACTTGTTGGACAACAAGCTCAATCTGGAATGGCAAATCCTGTATGTTAAGAACTGATGATGAGTAGATCAAACCATGTGTCAAATAAATCACCCACTCAGTCCAGAGCCATACATGAAAATACAATTAGAGATTAGCCCATAGAGTGCATAACTGGCAATACGTCAGCTACAAATCATTTTAAAAGCATGTAGCTGATCTAGCCTCCTTAATTCCTTGAGTTGTTGATTCCAATTATCAGCAGCCAAGTAGCAAAAGGGTTTTTTATCCCAGAAGATTTCTTACTTTTGGATACAATAAAAGTCAATTTATTCGATGATTACTAGGACATGGGCAGTTAATAGGTTGCGTCTGTCTTTTCTCCCCTCAGATACTTCAGAGTGGATCCATTAACACATTTCCAGACTAGACTTAAACAATAATAGTGCTGCTCCTTCTCTGGGGGTAACCAAACCAACCCACTTTTTGTGCAGGGCTCTGGGATGTTTTTTACTATTACAGCTCCAGAGGAATTTACATAATTGGTTATGAATAATTTGTAACTTGTCTAAGAGTCTCCATGTAGCTATCTGATTTACTACAGCTTCCCACTCCAGAACCAGCAGATTTTAATACAGTTTTTAATTGCGAGATCATAATTTAAGCATATCAGTGCTGCCTATTGCAGACGGGACGTGAGATAACTCTCCACAGCCTCCCCCCTGTCCCTGGTATCCAGCTATGGGAGGACAGGTGGGGCTCTGGGAAGGCTGTTGGGATCACCTGCAGGGCAGGGAGCAAACACCACTGCCTTCAGTGCCACCACTGCCCTCTTCCCTCCTTATGTATTTGCCTCCAAATTGTTTGCTTTTTACAGGAAAAAAAGGAAGAGAAGTCCCTGTTTTTCAGGCATTAACCTTCTGCTGAGGATGTCTATGTTCAGATGATGCCTCTGTGCACCTTTTGTCACCCCTTTATTCTGGCCACAAGTGCAATAACATCCTCTGCTTAGCTAAAGCTGCTGGAATGTAGGTAGGCTGCACTCCAGGGATGGATGGATATCCTAGGACCAGGCTTATAGGGGCAAATTATTTTCATCAGGGCTGGGATGCTGGAGGGAAGTTACATGCAGTGCCAAAGACTTGGATTCTGAAAAAGGAATCCGTGCATATAAAGTAGTTGATGGCAAGTATGGCATTCTCTTTTTGGAATCAGCCCTGTAGTGCAGACAGGGATAGATAAAACAATCTGATTTTGCATAGGGACAAATCAGTCTCTTGGCTATGAAAAAATTAGAGATCAGTGCCAGTGAATGAGATGGTGTATGGGAGAGCCATCTGGAATGGCAGTGAAGAAAACTGGGAGAGCGCCCCTGCACAAAGGAGACCTGTGGTGTCTGGGTGTGTGCTGTGGCTTCAGTGTTACTTTCCACCAGGGTTTTACTGTAGTTCCGGAATTCCTCTGCTCTGTGCCCCTGTGGAAGCTGCCTTGGTATTGATGTTCCCGTGCGAGACACCTTTGTCTGAGCAGACACCTTTGCCCAAACCTCATCCCACAGACCTTGCAGGAGACAGCTTCCTGCCAAAACTTCCATCCAAAAATCAGCTATCAGAGCCAGAGTCACTGAGCACCACAGACTGACTGCATTGGCTTTGTTTCCTAAAAAGAAGATTAGAATGGCACTAAAAAGAAGATTCCACATTTTCACTCAGTAGGGAGAAAAGTATAAAGCACAAGACAGCAACAAACTTTATCTCATTTTTTCCCTATATGATACTTTTGCTGCAGGAAATGGAATTTAGGACTGGGTCATTGAATCAAATTGTTTACTCCCATAGGAGTAATTTAATTATTAAACCCATTTAATTATTAATATTTCTGCTCCCCAGTTCAACAAAATTCATGAGAACATTCCTAAATTTGTTTAACTTAAAGCAACAACTAATCTTCAGCTGATTCCAACTGGCTTTCAGAAGACAAAGGCCATGCTGATGTGCCTTACAAAATGCAGGTTTAATAAAAGATGCTGTATCTCTTTCTACAAATTTCACTACGCAAAGGGTAAATAATTGCATAAACTCAATCTTTAGTCAAGAAAGCATAAGCTTAATTGAGGCAGGTCCCAGTGAGACTCAAGGATATGCCTAAATGCTTCCTCTGAAATGGGGACTGATCAATTCATTTGCCTTTGCTATGGTAGGGCCTTTACTGTATTTTTTCCCTTCAGTTACACTTTCTTTTAACAAAATTAATCCCATCAAACTACTAAAAGAACCACCTCACTCCCTTCAAGTTTCTTCCCAACACATATAAAGAAGATGGTTTATTGTCCTGAAACCAAAACCATTGCAGCCTGTCAAAACCTTTCTGTGAGGCGGCAGCGAGCTGAATAATACATTTCACATTAAATTACACAACTGTGTCATCGGGCTAACATTAAAGGTAAGTCATTAATAAAAAGAGAAAATAAAGTGGTCCTTAATTATACAAGACATTAAAAGGCTGAGTGTTTTGCTTCTGCGGCACACTCGCTTTGTGAGAATAAACGTTTTAAGACTGGTGTGAACTTTTCTCTGTGGAAATTACAGCTCAAAGATAATCCCTTGCACCGGCTCCTGCAGCTACTGCTGCAAGATGTGTCCTCATGGCCCTCCTGACTCCTTGGTGCTGCTCCCGTGGATGCAGCCAGTTTGCAAACTCTTGGCTCACACAGGCAGGTTTTGCTTTTGTTTTGTTATTTACGGGGTGGGGAGGGCGTTTTCAAAACTCAGGTGAAAGCACTTAATAGCTAAACCTCATTGATTTTCTGTAAAAATAGCACATCTTGGTGCTTTTGACAAACATCTGAATACACTCTGGAAATTGGAGCCCAACAGCATAAAGCCAAAGGAGCAGAGAGGGAAGCCAAGCACAGAAACTGCAAGGATAGCACCAGGTTTAGCCATAACAAGGAGGGTGGCAGGGACAGAGGGGCACTTGCAAGCACAAGGGCACTTCTGTCCCTCCTGCTGCCCAGCTACCAGGTAAATCCACACCTGGGAATCTCCACAGCCCTGCTCCAGTAAGTGAAACCACATCGGGACAGGATGCCTTCTGCAAATCTCCATTCATGATAATTTCTTTACCCTGCAACTAACAGCAAAAACTCCTCAGAGCTGGAACTCCTATAGGAAAACCACAGATTTAAAGCTTTTGGGGACTGTAATTATTTCTTGCCTGTAAAATCCCTTTTCCCAGCAGAAAATCTCTGTGCTCCTTCCTGTCTGCCTTCCCCTCCAGCTTCCAGAAATGCAAAGGTACCATGTTGAGACCATGAATCCTCTGTCACCTCCCAGGGACTGAGCCAGCCCTGCCTCGTGGCACAGGACTGAGAGAAGCACCACTTTGGATGGCTCACTGGACATCCCTGAGGTTTCCCTCCAAGCCTGGGCTAAGGAGAGAGCTCTGGAGCAGGAGCCCTGGCACATTTCTGACCATGGTTTGGTGTAGAGCAAGCCCTGCCCAGCTCCCATCAGATACCCACAGTCACCAAGTGACAGCTGTGGAGCAATAACTGGGAATGTGCTACAGTAAAGGGCCGAGAAGAGAAGGGTTAAGGGCACACAGGAATATCCACGACATGCCTGTACTAAGGATAACCCTGCTCTGCCCACAGAACCACGGGGTAAGTAAAGTAGCTTTGCATTAACCTGCTTTTGAGGACTCCAGTCCTCCAGGCTGCAGATCCTTCCCCGGGGGCGGGTGGAGCCCTTCTCCAACAAAAACAAATTGGAAGGAAAATTTCCAAGGAAACATGAAAGGTTGTGAAAAGTGTTGGTTTGTGTGGAAAATTTTTGTCCTATTTTTCCTGAAAAACTAAACGCATAAAAACAACAGTGTTTTGGCCGAACCCCCGAGTTTTTCTGTATTTGAATTTCTGAACCATAAAAAAAAAGCACTTTTCTTGGGAATGGTAGATCAAAAAAAAAGTCCTCCCCAAATTAATTTCCTTTTAGTTTGCATTTAAATTGTCTATTATGGCACTAATTCTAGCTTTTTTTCTTTTTTTAAGGAAACAAACTCTTCAGCATTGCAGTTATACAAAGATTCAGAAGATCTCTGTGTTGTGGATACAGTCTTTCATCAAGGAGACTAAAGTTTTCCTAAAGCTTCAATGCTGGGGAGCCATCTAAGGCTTTGACTCATGTAGCCAAATTGGCCAGGAATTAGTTTGTAAAGAAAACATCAGGGATTTAACCATATTCACGTCCCAAATCATGCATCTACAATCTATTCAACTGGTTTTCTTTCTGCAAATGCCAGTAGAATATTTGGTACATATTAAAGAATGTTAAAAAAATTTACCAGATAAAAAGATATTCCTGTCGTGGACGTAGTGTCTGAACACTTTCTGTGCTCCAGCAGTGCAATAAAGTGAGTTGGATGGGGGATATTGAAATTAGTTTGAAATCTGGAGGGGTGTCGGGGTGATTTCCTTGTGTAAAGGCACCCTCTCTCTGGTGCCTGCTAAATCTCCTTGCCAAACATTATTTACCCCTGGAGCTAACAAAAATGCTTTGAAGAGCAAGTCTCAGCATACCAAGTGTTAAATATTTCACTTGTGCAGGGGTAGCCTTCACATTAAAAGGTGTCTCCTTTACCTTGGAGTAATTAACACATTTGAACTGTCCTGAGGTTAAAGAAAAAAATAGCATAAACCCAAAACAAAACAGAAAAAACCCTCCACAACAGGTAAAGACCAGACACCTGAGTTTCACCGTGCTGTAGGTTCACCAGTGCTATCCCAAGAGAAGATTATGGGATGGGTTTGGTGAGTTTGCCTCTCACAGGGACAGGCCGAAGTCTCTTTATTTCCTATAGGCTGCTCTTTATTTCTCATAGGCTTTGCTGAACTCAGAAATAGTTGTTTCTGGGTAAAAAGAAAAAAGCAAACCAAAAGAACCTTAAGGGGGGGGTCTCCATCTCTCTCACATAAAAACCAGCAAGAGACACACACCCAAAGAGAGCAAGGCCGGGTGAGAAGGACCAGCTACATGGGATATAACAGAGAGACACCTCCATCTATTCTTTTCCAGTGACACACTGTGAAAACCAGCTTGTGCCAAACCATCTCCCACGCTCAGTCCTGTTGCCTGCCTGGCTCTCTTGGCAGCACACTTCCTGCTCCTTGGGAGCCATCAGCCAGGAGAAAGGAGCACATTTTTTAGGGAGTCCCCTGCTAAAACACCAGTAGTGTGTTCTGGCTGCATTTCAGATCAACTTCCTTTCCACCTCTCACCCCATGGAAACGCTATAGTTATGATTCATGTGCAGACACTGCTGTATTTCCATTATTATTAAACACTTATTCCTACCTGTCCATGGAGTGGCACTGGAATTACTGCAAGTACACCCCCCTCCAAAACATCCACACACTTCTATGAGACACAGCTTTACTCGGAGCATGTGGGCTGGATGGGAGATCGGGGGCTGCTGATGGTGGCAATTACCCAGGATAACAGACAGAGCCTTGGGCTTTCACATGGAGTAACTCTGCACCAGTGCAGCATTTTCCATCAGGGCTGAGAAGGAAATCAGCTGGGAAACCAAATAAGTCATGGAGGCCTTGTCTGTAGAGTCTGAATGTGGGTCTTAGGACAGGATTTCCACCAGGCAGATGAAGGGCTCCTGGAATTTCCCGAGCTGCTGGATCTGCAGAGCAACTTTGGAGCCCACAGCAGAGCCAAGTGATGGGCAGAGCATCGCTGGAGCCTCGGCAGCTGATCAATGGAGCAGCTCTACTGCCTGTATCCCTGCCAGGGCATTCCTGGAGCCGCACTCAGCAGGATTCCTGCAAGCTGCTCCATGGAGCAGCACTGGCAGTTGTGTTGCTGCCATTTCATCAGCAAAGTGACACTGGAGTCTGTTTCCCTGACAGCTGATCAATGAGTAGGAATATAATAATCATAATGTGGTGTTTTACAGGATATGGGCCTTTAACCCAAGGACCTCAAATCCCTTTTCAGATGCTCATTAAGCCACAAATTCCACACACATGGAGATGGCCACAAATATCCAAATCACTAACACACTGCAAACTCATCTTTGTCCTCATTGTGTAAATGAGTGAAATGGGATGCTATGGATAGGCTAAGTGTCCTGGTTTAATTCCCAGTGATAACAAGGGTGGGCTGAAAGACGAGTCTTGGTAGAGAAAGGGTAAAACAGGGTGGGTTCTCCAAAAAGCTTTCCAGAAAACACAGCTGGAAACATCACAATGAAAGATGTGCTGAAAATAAAAACACACCTGATGCTGGGCTTGAAGGGCATCCTTTTTAAATCTTGTGAAGCCAATGACAGAATTCAGTACCCAAAACAGAAATGTGGAGTGTCTTGGTGAAAGCCAGCAGCACAGTCCCACCTTCTTTCAGTTCCCTCACCACAAAAGTGTCCTCTAACTTCAAAAATGTAATGAAATTCAGATGCCTAAACTGTCCATGCTCTCATCTATCCCTGCATTCTAATACCACATGTGGATTCAGGGTCACCCTCAGCACACCACGTCAGAGCTTCACCCTCCAGTCTTCCCTGGTGCTTTTTCCAGCAAGTCTGTCAAAGGGCTCAGATAAGGTATTATTTCCCTGAGCTTCCAATTCAGCATCACCGTGCCTGAGCAAGCTGCTAAACTCAACAATTCTTGTTTCAAAGTTATAGAGGCCAAGCCTAGCTAATCTTTCTTTATAATTCATTCCCCAAATCCCTGAATAACTTTGGTTGCCCTACACTGCCCCTTCCGCACACTCAAATGTGCGACACGCTTCCCATAATGAGGGAACTAAACCCTCACACAATAGCCTACGTGTTTTATTTCATGTTCCCCACTGATTAATGCTGAATGCTTCTATACAGAATATCCACATGCTTTACACTTAATGCCTCAATATATATATAGTGCAATAACCTCGTTGCTTTCACTTTACAGCTGCCAGTTTGTGCAGATGGCCATAGTGTATTAGTCACCACCAACATTCCCCTCCTCCTCCTCCTCCCCACAGCCTTGTTCTTGGTCAGCATTTCACACGGCATTTCCTTTCAAGGTATCCATGGCTATTTTTGGCCCAACAGTTCCTGGTATATTAAATGCAATGAGCCACATCCTTGGCTGGTGTTAATCTGCACAGCCCTAATTTGGTCTGTGGAGCCGTGCCAATTCACAGGAGTGGAAACAGTCCCATAAATCTGTTATCAGACCAATACATTAAGGCAGCTTATTTAAACTACTTCTGCTTTGGTTTTATTTATTTACAGATAGCCCACAGCAGGTAAGGATGATGGTCCTGCAGTACTATGGGTGACTGATCTGGGATAAGGACAAACACAGACTGGGCAGCTCAGTTCTTCATTGCACCACCACCATCAAGCATTACTCTGGTGTTACTGAAAAACCTTCTCTCTTTGATCTCCTCTTGCCTGGACAGCAATTTGTTTCAAACCCAAAATGGGTGAAGACCATTTTTATGTGTGAGGGAAACAAAAGTGTAGCTGAAAGTGACCTTTGCCACACCTCATCCTGAACTGTTTTCCTGGCTGTGACATCCTCTATTTTCTGTCCAAAAGCCAGTTTTTAACCAGTCTCTACCCTGGCCTTTCAGAGCAGCCTGTTTCATACAGAGCTTTCCCAAAGTCTTGATAATGCAGCTCAGCAGCAGCTCCATGTACCGTGGTTACAGCCTGGAGACACCGGAGAGGAGAAAGGCACAAGGGAAAAAACCCAATCCATTAGATTCTTGCCCGAGTTCCTTAATGTTTTGAGGTGAATGATTTAGGCTGTAAGAAAAAGCCTCCTGACAACAAGATCTATTAGTGTATGAAATAATCTTCCAAGGGAAGTGGTGGAAACATTGCTGCTTGGCACACAGCTAGTGTTTGTCCAGACTAGTTTTTAAATATACAATCCTGAATTGGCAGAGGAGAAGTCTAGCCAAGGTAGTTGCTCTTATCTATCTCCATATTCCAGGATAAATCAGGTCATCTCCTTTGTTCTAGTCTAAAAATTGAGGAATGCACTTAAAACAATTCATGCAGTTTTAATCAGCTATGATCTCCCTTTTATGATCCACATGGGTTGTATCTTATTAAATTAGATATATCTGGCTGTTCCTTTTTAATCACCAAGTTTCTCTAATATAAGGCAGCAGCCCTGTCTAGCACAGCTGGCACAAACTGAGGCTGTGAACACCTCTGGGTCTCTCTCTGGCTGTGCCCCAGGCTGCCAGGAAAGTAAATAAACCCCCCCACTTAAAAATAAAATAAAATAAAATCACTCCCTAATTTGTTTTTGTTGCTCAGAGAGCCTGGGACTGACTTTGAGAGGTCAAGAGTGCTCATGGCTCTGGACTAAGTCACCAGCTGAGGGGAGCTGGGATAGATTTATGAAAGAGAAGGACTCAAAGGCATGTAGATAGTACAGCACTTTTGTGGTATAAAAACATGAAAAAAGACCCATACTGCATGCTGAATTACCACTGAGAAGTACCGAACCCTCAAAGAAAGTGGGAATTTCAGGTTTAGCATTATTTTGCAAGTGTAAGTGATAGTTATAGTCTTCAAGACTGGGAGGGAAGGTGAGTCCTGCAGTCCCCTGACTGGCAGCTGGAGAGTTTTGATTTTAAAGTCTGGTAGCTGCCCCATCAT
>VYZS01063175.1:486-14804 GCA_013400695.1 Neodrepanis coruscans
ACTTCTGCAGTGGAAAAGAAACTTCTAAGTACAGGGTACAATCCAAAACAGAAAGCTATAAAGGCTGCTTGCTAGGTAACACAAGGAACAACACTGATATAAGGGTCACCAAACAAAACCAATGTGTAGTTATTTAATTTTAAGAAAGGGAACCATGTAAGGATGTGGCAAGAAAGAAAGAGAATGCCAATAAGGAGCAGTTCAAAAAGCAGGAAGCCTCAGGGAGAGTTAGAGTTTTGCAGGGCATAGGTCACCTCTTAGAAAATGGATTGCTTAAGTAAAGACAGGGCAGCCCATAAAACATGGCAAGTAAAACGTAAGCAGGAAATTAAGAGGGCTAAAAGACAATTCAAAAATTGCCTACAAGCAAAGATCACTGTGCTAGTAAACACCTTGAACTACATCAAGGACAGGAAGCTAGGAAAGCGGTCCAGCTGCTGGATGATAAAGTTGTAAAAGAGGCAGATAGGGATAAGACAGTTGCAGCAAAAAAGCTCAGTGAATTATTTACATCGGTCTTTACTGATGGAATCTTTGGGGGTATTTCTACATCCATTGCACCCTTTGTTGCAAATCTGGCAGAGGACCCAGAGCAATCTGAGGTAAAACCAGGAAATACCAGACCAAACAAGGAAGCTAGATGTTAATAAATCACTGGGACAGAACAATGTTCACACAAGGTCTGAAGAAACTCAAATTTAAGAACCACTAGCCAAGATGTGACAGCTACATAGTCCTCTGTACTTGAGGACTTACAAATCCTACCTGCATAACTCCCAGCTATGGGAAGGGCTGTGTAGGAGAACCTGGAAACCATGCTCTGGCAAGTCCAACTTTATTCACAGTAATGAATACAGGATGTAACAGAGTGCAAACATTAGAAAGAGTATGAAAACAAACGATGGAGCTTAACGGGCTTTTTAAGACAGAGGAATCAGCAGTACAATTCCTGAGATCACTCCTGCAACTGATGTTACTGAGCATGTTTATTGATCAATGACAAAACTAACTGATTTGAAAAAAGTTGGCACATAGGCTTTAGTGTAGTAATTCCTCAATAGAATATCAATTCTAACAATCCCAACTCAGAGGCTGGAGCCATCCTTGGTAATTCTCATTGTTCAGTATTCAACAGCAGTCAAGAAAGCCAAGAGCACGATCAGAATCCTTGGAAAGAACAAAATGGAGCATTTCCACCACTTCACAGAACCTGAGTGTTGAGTATTGTGACCTGCTCTCCACATACCAAGAAGGACATCACAGGTGCCGAAAAGGGCAACAAATGGAAATGGAGTAGAGGCTCTACAAGGAGATACTAAAAAGGCTAGGACTCCTGAGTTTGGAGAGAAGGTGGGGAGTGGATTGACCAGCTATAACAAAAAATCATGAGCTGCTAAATGCAGAACTGTCATTTGTCCAATCCTACAAAACTAGAACAAGGCAATGCTCATTGCAACTAGCAATCAACTCATTTAAATAGAAACCACTTATTTACCCAGCAGGTTACAAGCTTCTGGAATTTGCTGTCACGCAAGGCTGTGGAAGAAAAGGATGTCCCTGGGTTCAAAAAGGGATTAAACAAACTCTGGACAACAGGTCCATAAATAGGCACTTAAAGGACTAAACAGGTACACATCCTCTAATATCCTTAACACAACAGCTGTGGAAACTGGAGAGGTAGGGAGAGAAGTGCATCTCAAAAAACAGCTGTTGAAGGTCCTCTTGTTAACTTGTCAGACAAAATACTGGGCTGACTGGAACACTGAGGCAGTTCTAATGTTATTTGGTTTTTAGATAGACTTAAGCATTCACACACATTGCACCACTTCCTGAGGATAAGCAATGACCCCAGCAAAAGAGCAAGGTGATAGAAAAAACCCATTCATTACCTCTCATGGCAGGGGTGACAGTGGGACAGGGACAGATACAAACAGCAAAGAATAGGAAATAAAACAATTTAGACCGGTCACGGGTGCCAGAACTTTTCTTATAACACCCTTCCCTCTGGAAGCAATTATAACAGCTGTACACACAGTACAGACATCCATAAGTAATTATTTTACCCACCCAATTTAATTTTTAATTCATCAGTTTCATTTGAGGAGCACTTTTTAAAATTAACACCATCTTTGAATACAGTAAGTTATTTATATCTCAAAAGAATGTAATCAAAGCTGTATTTCCTGTCTTGAGAAATATAAGCTTGGACAGAAGAAAAAAGCTCACAAGAAATGCAATTACAGTAAGTTTTATTTCAAGGCAATAAATCCTTTCTTTGACGTTCAATTTAGTTCATCATATTGTTACTCTTACAGTTTTAAAAGAAAATATTTGTTTTGTTCTCTGGGAAAAAAAATAAATCTTTGCCACACAGATAAAAAATTAACAAAGTTTGACAAAGTTCTCTTATTCCTGCCCTTGACACAGTCTGTCTCAAAACCTTATGCTTGTAATAAAACCAGCTAGAAAGGAACTAGTGCTAGAAAGCTATAGTGAATTCTGTCTGCCACAGAAAACATGACTGGCATGAACAGACATGAAACATCACACATTTTTCTCCTTCTCCTTAACTGAGTGAGAAGTAGGCTTGTTAGTGCAATTCCCTAGTCCAATATCAATAACCATACATTGCTAATGCAATATATTATATGTATATTCCTGTCCCACACACAGGACCCTACAGTGCTCATGCATTGATGAACCACCACAGCAAGTTCAAAGAAGGTTACCTCAGTTATCAAGAAAAGCACACTTTAGAATGTAACTTCAGCAAAATTCCTCATTAGTTGCAATACAGCCCTGGTTGGGACTGAGGTAAAATGGAGAGAAGTGCTTTTGGAGCCTGCCTGGTCAGGCCTGCACAGCACAGCTCCTGCCTCCTCACCCACCCCTCTCCATAAGGGGACTCCCTCATGGGCACCCACCGACATCCCACAGCCACATCTTTAGGCACATCCCTCCCGTTACATACTGGGAAATGATATGAGGGAGTGGGAAAAATTGCTACATGCCTGAGGCTGTCATGGCACCAAAAAACACCCATCAGCCAGCAAATGCTTGGCTACAAGGTGTTTGGGAAGGAAAATGGCGGCTGCTCAGGGCTGGTATCACCGGCATTCTCCAACAGACTTCACACTTGTTTGTTGTGGACTTGTTTGTGGTGGACTTGTTCCTCAGCATCCAAGTCAATGATCAGAAGTCTGTATCAACTGACAACAAAAGAATAAAGAAATTTAATTCTCTGACTCAAGGCTGTTTTCCCAGCAAAAGAGGTGGCTTGCACAGCCTCTCCTGCCAAAGCACCACACAGTTACAGCACGTCCCTGAGCGGGGCTGAGGGAGTACAGGATGCAAACCCTGCCATTCCCCTGGGAATGCTGAAGCTCAGACTTCACAAACCAGCAGCCTCCTCTATTCAAATGTGCTCACTTCACACACATTTCCACAGCAACACGAAAAACTGCTGTGCTGTAAAGGAACAGGAAAATGAGTAGGAAGAAGTCAGGGAAATGTAGAAGAAAATGAAACAAACCTTCTTTCACCACTCCTCTGTCCATGAGGAAGATCAACATGTACAGATTCACAAGCCAAGATATCCTACTAAAAAGCCTGCATGATACATGCTCAGATATTTGCTTGCCTTTTCTATGAGTTCAGTCAGCACTAAATGCTTCCAGCTGGTTTCAAGTTTCAGTCAGGGGAAATAGTACCATAAAATTCCTCACAGCCACCCAAAGCATTACTCTTGCATTTTCTTCCATGTGGGGTCATTGCACCCCCTCTGGAAAGCTCAGAGGTATGATACCACCGCAGGCGTCTTCACAGAGAGCCTGACAATGGTGTATTATGAGGCTTGTTGTAACATCCTTTCAATTTTCTTAAGGTCCAGTGGTTTAGAGAAGAGGGTCTTTTGTGTCTCCTGTCAGTTCCAGGAAGCTCCTGTCACTGGCATGGAGACTGCATATGGAAAAGAACAGCTAAATAGACCATTTAAAAGAATATAGGCCCAGTTTTGCTCCCACATCACTGAAAACCATGAATGCTGCAACTCTGTTGAGGTCAGAGGAACTGCACTGCTTTGGTGTTGGGGGTGAGACACCCATACACCAGCTGCTACATTTCAAAGCCAGGGCTCCCTCTGCAATGATCTCTCAGGCTCTGTCCAAGATACACCCCCCTGAGGCCACCACAGCCAGAATACCAGCACTCAAATAGCAGCAGCAAGGGCAGATCCCACCAATCTAACAAACAACAGCACTGGAGTAAACTTACACTGCATAAAACAGAAAAGGCTTCTCACCTTCTAAACCAGGCTGGACTTGAACTAGTGATGTAGAGTCAGTAACACTTTCAGACATGAAGCACTGACTTAAGACCTTCCTTTTCTTTCACCAAAGGCAAGGGAAGCTATTTACTTAAACGATATGAAGCAAATAACCTGAGTAAAGCAGGTTATTCATGGTAATTTTTTCTTTGAAACACACCCTGCTTATTGCTTCTGTTTTGTAACTTTCCTTGGGATAAAATCGTAAGAACAGCATAAGAGCATACAGACAGTGATTCCATCCTAGACTTTGAGAGTGTTTCTTACAGAACATGCCCTTTATATTTTATTTTTTTTACCCAGCCAGACAATTAATTCTTGTTCAGGAAAGATGCCTAGTGTTTTGTCTTTGTTTTGATTTTTTTTTAAATGACATTGATTCCAAATACATAACATATGTAAATGAAAGAAATCCCTTAAAATTTAACAAACTGCCCACACCATTTTAAAGAATTAATGGAATTACATACTTATTCCATTAAGCAACAAGCAACTTCATAATAGTTAACACTGCCAAATATATGATTAGACAACATTTTATAATGGAGCATTAAAGCAGGCATCCTTGTTATTAATTGCACTGCACATTTATACAATTAAACAAATTGTTCCTGTCGCTCAGTAGATATGGAAAATCTCACATCCCTGTTTCATCTTGTTTGTCTATTGTTTTGCACCATAAGTATTTATCAGCTTATAGAATTAAGAGAAAGCAACATCACCTTGAAATCAAGTGCAACAATGTTCTAATAAGAACAAAGAACTGAGAGCTCTAGTTCTTCTGAACCATGCTGACTGTAAAACACAACTCTTCACAAGCCTTGGCAGCAAAAAGAAAACTTGCAGTGCTTCCAGGAAGATAAGCTAACTCACAAAACAGGGATCCTTCCACTATTTGGAACATTTCAGAGTGTCTATGCCTTACCAAGTACCACTTTGTCTCTCCAGCCACTGAAATCCTCCTTGTAAGAGTATTTGCAACTAAGTTCTTGGTCTCCTCTTAACATCCCTTAACATTTTGCTGAGGTTAGCAATCAGGATAGTGATTTTTGCTGCTTAGTTGTGGTCCCCACTGAAAGCTGGATTACACTGGTTTAAACACTATATAAAAGGTCTTGGAATGAAACTACAGGATCAGATTATCCTTCACTACACAATTTCAGTATCCTTTTGGGCACATTTTTCTGTTCAGATATGGTTCTGCCACTCTGAAAATACCTCAGATCACAAGACTGCTGAAGAAAAACAGAAAAAGCAGTAAAAAGACGACTCAGAATAATGATCTTAACCTGCTGTGCACTAATTAGAAATAAGCTGCAGTGGGCGTGTAAAACAGCACATGCCATCACTCACTTTCCTCAGCCAGGGTGTCTGAGGACTCTGCAATTTATCACATTTCACAAGAAGCATCAGTATGTGATGCACATTACTAGCAAGTCGAGTCATAAATTTCTTCTCTCACAGGTTATATCTTCTACTTTCACACAAAATGCATGGTCTGCTTTAATCTTTTTATGATGAAGAAAAGTGAAAACATCCTTCTGTGACAGCTCTGTACCCTGTGGCACATCAGCTGCATCACAAGCCCTAAAAATGCCTTTGGTACCAAGGAATCTATACCTACAAAACAGCACTTCAGTCTGAATAATTAATATGCTGTCAGCTGTCCATGTTTTTGGCAAGTGAGTGAATTTAATCCAATTACAGCAGAGGTGATGAGGTCAAGCTGACTCTTAGTAAAGGCTCATCAGCAAGACTGTCCTCAAAACAGAAGACACTGCAGCTTGCTAGACTTCTTCAGACAGCTGACACACTGTAGTGAAGTTTAGCAACGCTCAGACTTTTTATAACAAAGCTAAGTGCCAAGAAACTGCTTTATGCCAGCAAGCAGAAGAGGAAAGGGATTCAACAAGAACACACTTTGTAAAGAACACTGTAATCCTAAGCACTTAATTGCCTTTGGCAAGAGCTGCATCCCATTGCTCTCTCAGAAGTCGTTTTATCTGCAACTTGATGCTCACAGCTACAGGGATGAATGGAGTGGGGGAGGAGAAGAAACTGGGGGAACCAGTGAGAGAACTATAGTTACCAGTCTGTCTTTGCTGAGCTACCAAAGCAAAATATATAAAATATTGCTACTTGCAGGGCCTGATCTGCACATCCGATTACTCTGCAGAGCTCTCAAAGAAGCAAATGAAACTGACTCTCATCCAGGCTCTTTGAATTGCCTACAGAGGCAGGGAAATTTCTTTTAGAGTTACACACCTGTATTATACTTTAGTATTTATGTAGGACTGGCCTCACTTTCAGACATTCTGACTGAACCCATACAAGTCAGTGTAATTTGAAGGTGTAGCCAGTTTATTTCTTTTCTCCTCTTATTATAATGCAGCATTCACAAATATTTAACAATATGTTAACCCTATCTCATTGTTCCCACATAAATTGAAGACTCAAAGGTAAATAATGCACCAAGCCTCTTTAATTAAATAAGGAGTCTGGGGGAGGAGTTTCTGCAGACCCTTTTAAATCTTAAACCCTGCCAACTGGATGAACAAAAGGTAGATTAGGCTCACATGATAAATCCCAGCAAACCTGAAAAGCCTTTGTTAATAAGTCACTAAGAGAATTCCCCCCACCCCAGAATTTCTGCTCACCAGAGGTGGGAGTTAGGATTATTCAAGCGAGTTTGGTTTCCAGCAGCATTAAATGGGTATATGCCTCATGGAGCTCTAATCTCCTCATTTCTATAGAGCTCAATTCTCCTTTCATTCCTACTAAAACAGAACCACTTATTCCCGGTTTTTATATAGGGAGCAGCTGCTGAAAACTTCAGAGGCAAAACAAGGTTATGAAATTCCCATGAAAATGGAATTCTATATCAGCTTTAATAGCAACAATAACAACAGGAGTACCAACGTATTTTCATTTTGGCATTTTTTTCATGTAGCCAGTTGCTAATGAACCTCTTACATTTCCATTCATAAGTTAGTGTTCAGTAGCTCATTCACAGAGCCAAATGACACGTTAGTCTAGCAATTACTTTACTTTTCTGTTCATAGAGGCACTTAATAAAGACATTATTAGAGACAGACCTTGCTGCAGCACATTCAACAGATCCTGTACAATTGCCCAGGAAAGACCCAGATTTTAGCAAAACCCACACTGTAATCACAAACAACACAGATGATATTTAAAGCTGTACTAAATTTTAAAAAAACCTCTGGAGTCCATCCTACCTGAATCCATCTGGCTTCACTACTTAATCCTTTTCAGCACTATAGATTAATCATATCTTCTCTGCATGCAGTGCTGAAATCTAAACAACATATGTAGTCCTAGTATGCATCACAGAAGCATTTCCATCAGTGAAGGGCATGGAGGCAGCTATACAGGGCTTACTAAGATCTTGTCCAGCATAGTGGATGCCAATGAAAAAGTTTTAAAAGTCTACTGCAAAAGATGCAGATGTTCTTCTGGACCAATGAGAGAAAGGACACCTACTTTCCAGTGGGGTGCTAAAAAAGAGTAATTTAGCATCAAAAAGAGAAAAGTGTATTAACCAGCCAAAGGGGAAAAAAATGATCTTGATTACCTCCTAACTCATACCTATGGAACAAAGTTTGGGAAAGCTATTGAGTAAAGCTGTAAACACAGCAAAAGCAAACAACCACAGCACATTTTATTGAACTTAACAAGTTTATGAAGGAGAGGAGATGAGTCTGCCTGAAAAACCAGGATCACTTCCAGGCCATGCTCAGACTTCAACTCAAACTACCTAGAAGAAGCCAACAACCACAGACTGTGGCTACAGTTCTCCAGAGTCTAACCAAAAACTTCAGCCATCTCCTTACATGGTTCACAAACAGCTTCTGAGCACGTTTTCTGGATTTAGATATCCACAACTTTAAGGCACCCTATTTGGAGCAGTTCTGAACTCTATTTACATCTGTATTTTGTTTTAAGAGGGCTCTGAAAGTAATTTGTAGCTGTTGGTTTATAGTCCTTCTAAATACAATGTATTTGGCCTGGGTAAGGATATTGGTATGGATTTTGATTGACTGTAAAAATCGGATCGTCGCCCAGAGGAAGTCCTAATGAACTTAAAGGAGGAGCCAGGGAGAGCACAAAACAGACCAAAAACTGGTGAAAAATGATGCATCTCTTACATTTAACTTAAGCCAATGGCAATACGTAATCCCTCCTTATTTCAGACTTTATAAATTCCCTTTCAGAGTTATACAAGCAAACCAACAGAACTTCACTGAGTAAATAACTTCATCCTCCTTTGCACCATGCAGCAACTAAATCTATGGAGAGATGCTTGCAACAGCAAAGTATCAGATTTCTAACTTGCTTTACAGCAGAGCTATTAAGATTTCCCTACAAGACCAATAAAAATTGGGTCAATGATGTTAACTAGTGTGAGCCTCCCACATTTATATAAAACCCTAACTGTGATGTTTATTAAACCAGGCACTTTCTTTCTGCTCATGTCTGTCTAAAAAGGTTAAATGCCAGTAATACACTGCACACCAGCACAGGACATGCTGCCTATCATTCTCATGATGGGTCCTCTGCCAGGAAACATTCTCCTGCTACAACCAACAAAGTCACACCGGTTACTTTTGGAGTTAAAACACTTATCCTGTAGCACTAGCATGCAAAAAGTAAGGAAGAATGCAGTATCAGTGTACTATGAAAATGTGTTATGAGCACTGTTACAAACTACAGTGCACACAATGACCAGCTACAGAGGAATTTTCCTTATTTGAGGAAACAGAAAATACTGTGGATATGTACCAGATGAAAATTAACTATTCAGTTATTAGTAAATATAATTCTGGTTTATAAACAGAAGGCTCTTAAAATGCACTCCTAAAGCTTAGGTCCAGGAACATCTCAGCAAATACAAAGTTGCACAGGAAGACATATATTTGGCAAAAAATAATGCAAGTCATTAGCAAAATAAAGATGTGTTCAGGAAGTAGAGGGATGTAGATAGTAGTTCTGTTAGGGATTTAAAATGCAAGAGGAATTACTACTTCCTTGACAGCTTCACTGACAGAAATGGCATTTGCAGCACTCCACAAAGACATAGCATAATTTTTGAGAGTCTCCGTGGGGAACACACCTTGTGCACCTCATGCAACCCCCACAGTGTTCAAAGCTTGGAATTCCCTTGGAAGCAGGGTGTGGGGAATCAGGTATTTGCATTTATCCTCTCAGCCTCCTTGTGGAAAGCATAATGTAGCCTTCAAAACACTTTTGATTTCGCTTCCTGACTCTGGAAGAAGTATTCCTACGGATTTACTCTGCAGAAGACAAGTCTGGGACTAAAAAGTATCTTTAAACTGTAAGAGGAGAGAAGGATTCTCTGTCTTTCCATCCCTGGTCTCCAGCCACCGCTAGTCTGCCATGCCACTCCCTTCCAGCCTAAGTGCAGGGAGCAGTGCCAGGCCAGAATCCAGATGTGCACACACAGGGAAGAGGATTAAACGGCAAAGAATCCCCAACAGAGTGAAGGCAACAGGCAGAGAAGTGATTTCCCTCCCCTCTGCCAAGTTAATGACTCCAAATATCCATCTCCTACGCCTATCCTTATGCAGTAAGTTTAAGTGGTGTCACCAGGATTTATCCTTCTCTCGGATGCTAAGCATGTTGTGCAACATGGTACAAATTACTCTGAGAACAGCAGAAGCTGGAAAAAGAAAAACTCATACATTTTGTCTGAAACATTAAAAGATGTGCATGTGCAGTGAAGGAACATTCCTACATGTGCCTCCACATATGCCCCTTTCTATTGGAAAAGCTTAAGAGTCCAGGGGAGAGCCAGAGAGATTACCCTTACAGCCGAGCCTATAAAAGCTTGTTCCTAAAAATCCTTTGCTACCTGCCAGCAGAGAACAATAAAACTTTAACAAATCATTCATAAAAGATGACAAGTACTTACTACCAGGTTTGCTTGCTCTCAGATTAATGCACTCCGGGACTGGAGCCGTAGGTGAGCCCTCCTCCCTGCAGGAGCCCAGCTGACGCTTTCGCAGGCGAAGGGACGGGAGCTGGGCTGAGACACCCGCAGGAATCCCGCGGCTCCGGTGCTCCAAGCCCGGCATGTGCCCGCAGCCCGCTCCGCTGGGCTGACCCGCTGCAGCGCCGCTACCTCGTCCCTCCGGAGGAGCAGGTTTCCCTCCTTCTCCTCCTCCTTCTCCGCCTACTTCACCTCCCCCTGCGGAGGATGCCCCGGTACCCTTCACCCGTGCCCGCCCACGGGCTTCCCTCCGCGTCCCGGGACGCAGCCGGCAGGGATGTCCCCGCGGCTCCGGGCAGCGCCGCCGAGCTCCACAGCCCCGGACCGGCGCCGCCGGCCGCAGCCCACCTGCCGCTCAGCTCAGCTGGGCTGGGCTGTGTTCGCGGCCGGGCGCACTCCGGGAGCGGGGGAAGAGCGGAGCCCGCGGAGGAAGCGGTGCCCGGCGGCGATAGCGGCTGCGGTCGGCGCGGCTGCCTTTAACTCCTTCCCTGCGGAGTCCGATTCGGCAGCGGCCGGGGGTCCAGGGGGAGCCTTGGGCCCGCCAGAGCCAGCGGAGGGAGGGGCACGTCCAGCCCAGCCCAGCACCTGTGAAGCGCAGCTCGCCCAGGTGGAGCGGCTGCATTTGGGGGCGTGGGCAGGGCTAGGGCTGGGGCTGGGGCTGGGGGTGTATGAGGAGTGCGGTGCGGCGCGGTGCGGTGCGGCGCGAGCTGGACGCGGCAGAGCCACGTGGATGGCGGCTGTGTAATGGGTACATGGGGGTTATAGGCCGTGTATGGATGGGGTGTACGTATGGGGAGGTATAGAAGAGTGCGCTTACGGGTTTGTGTGGGACATGAACGGAATATATACAGAATATATACGTGTGTTCTGAGGTGAGTGCATAGCCTGTGTATATGGGGAGTGCACAGAGGATGTATGTGAAGGTCTGCAGAGGACCTGGATAGAGTGTCTAAGGTTTGTGTTTACAGGAGTGTGCATGTGAGTGTGTATGGTCTGTGCAACGCTGCAGCCCCGCCGTGCGCTGCTCCAGTGCCAGCAACGGGGGGCACTGTCTCGGGCATACAGGAGCCTCAGGGCTGTCCCTGCATCCCCCACCCTCAGAGCCTGGCGAGGGCCCACACACCGGCACATCTGCCAAGGGACATCCAAGTCTGGGGCAGGGGATTTAGTTTAATAAACCGTTTACAGTTAATTGTGTTAAGTGCTAAAGTAGTGTAAAAGGAAGAGCAAATGAGAGATGGAGACAAATTGAATCCTCTTCAATAATAAGACCTTAGAACTGCTGTTTTATAATGTGGATNCGTGCCGGGCGGGACCCGGGGGCGCTGGCCAATGTGACGAGGGGGGCCCGGTGAGGGCTCGGGCTGGGGCTGGGGATGGGGGTGTATGAGGAGTGCGGTGCGGCGCGGTGCGGTGCGGCGCGAGCTGGACGCGGCAGAGCCACGTGGATGGCGGCTGTGTAATGGGTACATGGGGGTTATAGGCCGTGTATGGATGGGGTGTACGTATGGGGAGGTATAGAAGAGTGCGCTTACGGGTTTGTGTGGGACATGAACGGAATATATACAGAATATATACGTGTGTTCTGAGGTGAGTGCATAGCCTGTGTATATGGGGAGTGCACAGAGGATGTATGTGAAGGTCTGCAGAGGACCTGGATAGAGTGTCTAAGGTTTGTGTTTACAGGAGTGTGCATGTGAGTGTGTATGGTCTGTGCAACGCTGCAGCCCCGCCGTGCGCTGCTCCAGTGCCAGCAACGGGGGGCACTGTCTCGGGCATACAGGAGCCTCAGGGCTGTCCCTGCATCCCCCACCCTCAGAGCCTGGCGAGGGCCCACACACCGGCACATCTGCCAAGGGACATCCAAGTCTGGGGCAGGGGATTTAGTTTAATAAACCGTTTACAGTTAATTGTGTTAAGTGCTAAAGTAGTGTAAAAGGAAGAGCAAATGAGAGATGGAGACAAATTGAATCCTCTTCAATAATAAGACCTTAGAACTGCTGTTTTATAATGTGGATCTGGAGAACTTGAAGGGGAGGGGTAGGGAAATCAGGTACATTGCAAATTTAAAGCCTTTTTACTCTAGTATTTTTAATTCATTTTATTTTAGACATTTAAAGAACCCAATCAACTATTTCTCTGAAATGGGTTTATAGCCAGATCATGAATGTACATGAGGATAGACATACAAACCTGCAGGTTTTATGGATAAAGCCTTTCTTTTCTGTTCTCTTGCATTCTCTTTTGCTACAGTCAGAGTACTGCTAGGGATCTTAAAATGTGGTTTTACACTGCTACAGAAAAAGGAAAGCAAAAGATACAAAGAACTTGCCTCCTCATCAGGTTCTAAGATACCTCTGGGGTGATAGAGCAAACCGCAGTCCAGGCTACAATTCTTTCTCTCCCCTCACTCTTTCCTCTCAAAGGCGCATCAACTCAGAGAAACGTGGCCAAGATAAGCAAGTCACAGCAAAGCTCTACTTCATTGCAGTGATGTCAGGAGTTTCATGTCTGCAGAGACCTCAGCTTTTTCACTTGGATTCTGAGGTGAATTCTTCTGCCATTGGTAGATCATATGTCCTGCTACCTGAGTAGGCTGTATAAGGAGGCAGTGCAAGATGCTGTCTTTTCCTGGTACATCATTCCTGGTACCTGAGCAAAAGCCTCTGCAAAGGATGAGAGCAGTTACCAGTATGAGCCCATGAAAAGTTATAGCCATCGCTTTTGACTCTTTCAGGTACAGCACAAAGCAAGTGAACTGGAAGAAATAGCTGCTGCCTCTTCAAGAGGAGGCAGTGGTAGTTTTCTTATTCCTGATTTCATTAGATTGACTCTGCTAGGAGTTTTAATGGCTCTGGGACTTTGAAGAAAGATTATCAGAGACTTATTTATTTATTTTTATTTAAACTAGAATCACTGAAATGGGAGTCCTAAAGAAAAGTAACTTTGTCAGAGTACCTCAGTCCTCACTGGCTCTGTTAAACCTCTCTCTCCAGATTTTCTTTTCTATGAAGTCACAACAGAGTTTCAAGAAAATGTTAAAAATATCTGTAAAGTAAAATAAACTTATAAATTGGTACAGATAAATATTAAAGACGGGTACTGGTGCCAGGTAACACTATCCATAGTACTAGCATTCAAATGTACATACATACTTTGCTAATTATATCCAGCCAGACTGTTACTTTTTCAGCACATGGTTGTGGCATATTCTGGACTGCCAGATGTTTTCCTCCTTAGTCAAAAACAAATGGACATATATCCCTGATCTTTGCTGAAGTGTATGACTGTCTGTCTGCCGTTGATTTCAAATGGCAGTGCACACGCACAGGATTTCACAGCAACATACCCATCAACATACGAGCTGTTAAAAGAAAGATCCCCGTTACATGAACATTTTCTTTCTGCAGATAACTGTTTATTTGGCATTAGAATACAGAAAGAACATGAAAACGAAAACCAGAGACCTACACAGAGCCTGGCAAAGCTTGCTTTGATCTTCTCCAAGATCTGACTGAAGTCTGTACTGCCAACACCTTTTGGGAGAGAGTTTTCTTCTCAATGTTGTAAAGTGGTCTTTTAAGGAGATGCTGCTTATACTTTTCTGTGCTGATTTCTAGCATAGACGTCATGAAACCCCCCTTGTAAATGTTCTCATGTCTTACCAGTTGGGAATTGCTGCTCTAGACCATCTTGTAATAGCATCACTCTATCTGCTTTCAATTTAAAATGATTGCTCAGGCCTTAAACACCCATGAAGAACAAGGCCCGGTGCTGCCAGTGAACCCACATCTGCCTTCAGCTGAGAGGGAGGAGTAGAAGACACTTGAATCGCGATGAAAGCCACTGAGCTCCATAAGGAGAGCAGGCGGTGCCCCTGCTGGGTTTCAAGGGATTGACTCATTTTCAGCAGAGCTCAGATATTTCTCTTTTTTCCTTTTTTTTTTTTTTTTTATTGCACTA
>VYZS01063178.1:7104-24693 GCA_013400695.1 Neodrepanis coruscans
GGGGGGGGGAAACTGGAGATTAGCTACAAAACAAACAATGAAATGACCAACAAATATTGTTTAGGTGAGAGAGGAAAACTTTCATTGCATTCTGTACATTAAAATTAAATGCAGAAGTCACATGTTGGAGCATCAAGACAGAATGGTGAAGATCTCAAGCCACAGGAAGAAGAAGAAGAAAAAGAAAGCAAAGGAACACCTTGAATAAAGCAACACATCAACAAAAACAGTAACTGAGCAGCTTCAAAAGGAAAAAAACCAAAAAAAGTGACCATATCTCCAAATGAGAAAAAAGCAGCACTGAAGCAGAGAACAAGTATATGGTCAAGACATGGTGGGTAACACTGACTGCACAAAACACTTGGGAATATTTGGAAAGAATCAGGCCTATTCGTATATCTATGCAAAATATATATACACAACTCCATATGTATATATGTACACATAGGCACTACTGTACATATGTATATGCAACCAGTAACACAACTGCCCTGGGACAAGTATCAGCATCTGACTCTGGGTGCAAGCAAAAAAACTGCTGCAGTTGTGCAAAAACTACAGTTCTGGGTTTGATTACTGAGGAGCAAGGGTAGAAAATCCAAACCAATTCCCAAATAGCTCAGAACCCAGATGGGGTTTCATCCACACTGCCATGAGAGCCCAACCTCTGAATGTTTCCAGCTCATTTGGAGGAATTAAATATTCATCCAGAGCTGGGGATTGTGTCAGGACATGTTACATCTGTTTCCAAACCCACTCGTCTGAAAAAAGGGGCCAGAAATCTCTCCTGACATCAGTGGTTTAGCACGAGGCCATCCCACCCTGGAAACCAATCTGGGAACAGTGGATGCACAGAAAATGGAATTCAAAGGCCAGGACAAGAGTGTCATTCTGTAACAGAAGGGTCAGTTGGTGTCCTTAGTGTTTGGGAAGAATGTGGTACATGAAAATAAAGAGATTTCCCCCCCACCACCACCCTGAAAGAAGGGACCACACGCCAACTCCCAGTTCCTGCTCCAGCCCTACACAGATGCTGAGCCCTGGGGTCTTCCAGGTTTGGGAGGTGGGAAGTAGCATTTTCCACAGAGCCTGCTCTCCTCACAGCTCCAAAGAGCATCGTCCTCCTGAGTCCCAGGCTGGGGTGGAACACTCCAGCCTCCCCTTGGCCTTTGCCAGGTGTTCGAGCAGAGAGAAAGTGGTGAAGGAAAGAACTGCATTAGATTGTCCTACGCCTCGGAAAAGCCGCCTTTTCCCACTCCAGAAGAGCTGTCCTTGCTGCTCCAGCATGTGGAGGACCCCTCTTTAGTGCTCTGCATCCATGGCATCCAAGTACTTGGCTTCAATGATCCTGGGGAGCAGGTTATACCTAAGGTTGAACCAGAGGAATGGTGTTAGTGGCTGTTTTTGTAGCCATGTGGCTTTTTTTATTTGGTCTGTCCCAAGACTCTCAGTTGAGTTTGTCCATGGGATTGTCCCCCACTTCATCTCCCCTTCAGATTTATAGGAACAACAGTGCAAAGCTCCTTCTGGAGCTCCTTTCTGTCAGGAAGGAAAGAACATCCTCAGCCCCACAGGAGAAAGTGGCTCCCCTAAAGTGCTCTAACCCTAACATTTGGGGTTTTTTTAATCTGTTTGTTCACAAGAACATCCTCATGAAAATTAATGTATCTGGCAAGAAAGACCCTGCACTGTTAATAACATGCTCTGAAAGTTGCTTCCATTAAATCCTGCATATTTAGTGTGACAGCTGCCCTTGTTCAGCAAGGAAATTGTTCCTCAGCTGTTCAAATAAGGCACAAATCATCAGAAAGCCAGTTTAAGGCTTCAAGAGCTGTGCAAGAGATCCCAAACATCACCTACTACTGTGGAGTATCAGGATCTCTTGAATAGACCTGTCAGAGAATAAAAAACTTGAGAGCCTTGGGGCCCAGATAAGCAGCAGAGAGAACCTGGGAAGAGATGATTCTTTGCCATGTCTCACTCATTTGTGTTTCATTCTTGATTTTGACCCCTGGCTGATGATCTCCTCCTTCCTCCCTTCACCTCTTTTTAAAAAAAAAAGAGGAAAACATTTTTTTTACTGTGTCTCATCTATTTAGAGTGCCAAATCCTTGGAAAAAAGTCATTAACTACAGAGCTCATGGATCATGGTGCTGCCTTCCTGGCTGGAGGCCACAGAAACCACACAAATGCAAGAAAACAAATCAGGGAAAGCAAAGCCAGGGGCAAATTTCTGTGCTGTGCCAGGTAGGAGCATCTTTCCCTGAGCAGCAGGGCTGATTATCCAGCTCTCAGGAAAAAAAAAAAACTGCCCTGGAGAGAGAGAAATGAGTTAGCAACAGAGAGAGTATGAGGTGGCAGGATCTTATTTACTCAGAAGAGGCTGTATTTGCACTGCTGCATTATCTGGCTCTTATTGCAAAATCAGGTTCTTTGGCAGTATTCTCTCCACACTAATTTAGTTTGCTATGCTGTGTCCAGTAAGTGACTGTTTGGCAAAGTGGGTCCCACATTTTCTTTTCTGTACTGAGCTGCCCTGGGTGCAAAGCTGCACATTCCCACCAGAGTCAATCACCCAGCACTGCACAGAGCTGGGGTGTTCACCAGTCATTTATCCAGTCAGCCCCAGTCACACCAGTGTGAAGGGGCAGGTGAGAGGCTCCTACCAAGGGAACAATAATTTCAGGGTATTCCAACACTGTTTATCTTCCAAAATCCAGCCCCAACTGCTCTGAAAAGCCATGGCAGCTTTGACATTTGCTTTTGTTTTAGGAAGAACTGGACCCATGTTTACCAGCCAAGGAAAACACCACAACAGCTGCCTTTGGAGATTAGCACATTGGTAGCCTTTGAGATCAGAGAGGAAAAAAATCTCTGAGAATGAAAGCTCAAAGTCACCCAGATATCACTGGATTCCATGCTGGCCTAAAAATATTCAAGTGGAAACATATCTGTTCCTTCCAAGATCTTATTATGGCTTCTCATTATATCCAAGGGATTGAGAGCATGAATGATTTAACTGGGGAGTGATGGGCAGTCAGTGCTAATGAACACTGAAGAAGAAACAGGTGAAATTTCTCAACACTTCTCTCAAGTCTGCAAGGTATTGTGAGGCCCTCCCACTTTTAAAGATCATTTCAAGACTCAACGTGGCCAGTTTGACCTGACTGATCACTGAGAGTGGCATCCAGCAGTGCAGGAGGTCTGTGAGGTCACCACAGCACTGGGTAAGAATTAAGGATTCCTCTTAGGAAAAGTTTCCAGCTCTGCTCTGAGCACTGGTCTGAAGAAATCAAATTGCAAAGCAACAAGGAGCATTATCAAACACCACCTGGAGGGAAGGCTTGGATTACAGCAGGTGACACAGGAACATGTACAGGTGGGTTTGGAACTCCAAACCCTCCCTGGTGTTCCAGAACTTTGCCACCCTCTATAGAAAGAAGCTCCTCCTCACGTTGAGGTGCAACTTTGTGTTTTAGTTCAAGGCCATTGCTCCTCATCCTGTCTCTGGTCACCATCCTCTTGTTGCTACTTGTATGGGTTGATGAGATTCCCTCTCTTTCTTCTGTCTAGACCAAACAAGCCCAGCTCCAACACTTTCTCCTTTCCTTGGACTTCCAGCAGTCCAAGCCTGAAGACAAAAAGGAAAAAAAAGGCAGCCAGGCTTCTTACCTGATGGGGATCATCCCTATCATGATGAGAGGGAAGATCATCTTCATGTAGGGCAGTGGGGACATGCCAAAGCCACAGAGGATGAGGAGCTGCAGGACCTGCAAGCCCGTGAAATAGTGGATCTTCCTCTGGGGAACTCTCCGGATGTAATGGGTCGGAGGATACGCAGTCTGGGGAGAGAAGAGCCACACATCAGACAGGCACAGACCTGGACTTGTGGTGGGAGAAGGTGGCACAGGCTTTGGGACACCAGGGGTTTAAGGAACTCATCAATTTGTGCACTCAGTGTATCAACATTGGGGTCATTTAAGAGGTTCAAGAGCTGAACGTGGGATTTACAGGGTTAAACTGAGTGTCTTAAACCACAGCACTGGCAGCAACACACCCAGAGCATGAGTGGGCACTGGGGAACTGGAGAGACACCACACAGCCAATACTGCCTTGGGGAGCATCTGGACTGCAATGTAATGTCCTGGTAAGTACAGTCATGAGATTCCCCTGAGGAGGGTTGGCAGGGCTCTGCAGCAGTGCCTGAGGTGCCTGTGGGGTGTGCAGGGGGGAGATGGTGAGCAGATGCACTCTGGGGTTGTTATTCCTGGATGGTTTCTCCCCCTGAAACACAGCTCCTCATTCTTTTACAGCCTCCTCTCCCATAAAGCCCCTGGTGCTCCCATCTCTTGGCTGAACCCCATCAGGTGAAGACCAATAGATAAGATCAGGGAGGATGTGCTCAGACTGCAGTGACTTTTCTCCACTCCCAAAAGCTGTTCATTTTTGAGGAATAAAGTGGGGGGAAAAGTGACATTAATAGGCTACATGTGGTGGTTTCTTTTGACAGTTCCTTGCTGATGTCTGAGCACAGGTTTTGACTCACTGTCTACACATCAATGAAGAGCATGAGGGACTGTCTGCTGGCACTGGTACAGACTCCATGGGTTTCAGATTGTGCCATGACTCATTAAAAGATTTCCAGTAAAGGGAGATCTCCAATATCCAACAAGACTCTTCAATTTTCCACACCCAAGCTCGGAAAATTCCACACATAATTCCTACTAAACCCAGAAGTACTAATTCACATCTCTCAGTAACTACTCAATCCTCATTCAAGAACTGACATGACAAATGTAATCTTTACCCACATTTCACTCTTTTAACCTCTGGGATGTAATATTAGAGATCAAGATAGATTAGCAGAGATGCAGAGCCAAATGTTGGGTTTATTAAGCTCTTGACCCTCGTTACATAAGAGAAGATGAGCTGGTTCCAGGTACCTCCTACACTGAAAACTAACACCTTTTTAGTACCTGTAATAGAGAGGGCTTGAAAACATGCCTTTCCAGGTTTGTTTTCATCCCACATCAAACAGGTTTCAAGTAATGCAAGTAATTTAATTTTGAGTTTAAAATCCCGTCTTGTGGTATTTCGTACAAAATGAGAAGTGCAAAATACAGCAAAAAAATTTACCTGTCTGAGGCTTTGTTGGGGAAATCAAAGATGACAATTTCCTGGCATTCTTTTGAGTAATTTATACTATTATTATTATTTTTAAAGACACACAGTCTGCAGCTAAGACAACACCACAGTGGGGTTTGAAAACTCGGGAAACACCCGACATTTGGGGAGCAACAGTTTGTACAGTTGTGAATGGGGGGTTCAGGCTGTTTTTTCAGGCTGTGAGCACAACTTTCCAAGGTGGGGTGTCCCATTCCACGTACCTGTTCCTTGAGCAGGAGAGCCACCCTTTCAAAGAGCTGGTTCCCATCGATGGAGGTCAGGGCGATGTAGAGGAAGAGGCCGTAGAGAACCGGCTTTGGGATCCACTGCAGAGGGAAGGGGAGGAGCAGGAGGGACAGACCCACCAAAAAGTTGGCCACTAGACTTGTCAGCCGGGTCTCCTTCACACTCACGATCCTGGCAGCAAGAAAATCAGGATTAGGGGAGCAGGAGAACACCCCATGGTCCCTGGGAAGTTTGGCAGAGCTCCATGTGGGTGCAGGACACGTGTCCCTGGGGAAAAGGAAGCTCATCTCCACCACACTGAGCTCAGCACTTCTGGCCTTGTGCTGACTCTGAGACAGAGCCCTGCTGGACCCAGGCCAGGCACTTAATCCACAGCTCAAACACAGCAGCTGGAAAAAGGCCAAATTGCCCTTCTGCAAAGCTCCACAGATCCCATCCTGAACTAAGTTGCCCTCCAAACTGATTCTATTTAGCACAATGTAAGGGAAGGGGGGGAAAAAAGAAATCCCAAAATAAAACAACAAACCAAAACAAACCAGGCAGGAATCCTCTTTCTGGGCAGTAATCCTTGGTTTACCCAGTGCATATGCAATTGGCTTCCATCCCAAAGAAACCTCATTGACTTCTGCAGGAACTAATGAACCTCTTGTAAAAAATAAAAACAACGTCTGCAGTCTCTTGACAGCGAGTCAGCACTTTTGATGGAGACAAGAATCTCCTTGTTTACATGGAAGGCAATGCTGAGAGCACTGGGGAGGGAGCTAGAAATTCAATTCTTGCTGTGGGCAACAGTGGTTGTGCTGCAAATTGCTTATTACCATGCAAAACATGTAATTAATTAATGCAAATTTTCCAGAGCTGACAGGCCACAGATTGATTTTTTGTTTTGAGGGGAAGACTGACAGGGAAGTGTGTAGCAGCTTTCAGAACCTACTCCAGGGGAGGTTGCTTTGCCTTCTTTTCACTTCAACTAAACCTGTGAGCATCTCCTAGTTTTAAAAAAAATTACCAGAAACAACAGGAGGAAATAAACCCCTCATCTGTCAAGCTCTGTCATAAAGAGAGAAGAAGAGGATTCTTAACTTTTTCTAAACAGAGATAAATCCACTGATTTGGTGGATAAGCCAGTGAGTAAATCCTCCTATTATCAGGGAAAATTTGGTGTTTTGGTGCCATTTAGTGACCTCATTCCCTGGATGAGACTCCTCACATTCTGAATTAACCCTGCACACAAACAACTCTGAGGATTAACACAAAGACCTGTCAAAACACACTTCCCTCCTTTACAAATGCACTGCTGGGACTTCATAATCCCTTCTGTCCCAGAGAAAACTGGTTCCCAATGAATTATTTCATTTATCAAGATGTTTGTTTCCCAGGGAATTTTTTTCAACATGAAGTTTGAGATTTTTTTTCTTACAAGTAAGGTCAGGCTGAAGGTGTTGATACATTCAAAGAGCAAAATGAAGCTGTGGGGATGAAGGAACCTTTCCCACCTGTATTTAGAGAGGGAGGAGAAAGGGGAAGAGCCTCAAAGCTTGACCTGAGGATTTGGAAAACAAAGCAGAATCAACACCCCATCAGTCATGAGACTCAAGGAACAACAGATACCACAAATAATAGAGAGTCCTGAGGGTAACACTGGAATTCTTGGGTGAGTAATGGGGCAGATCATACCTATTACCAGGATTACCAGGACAGGATACACAGGGGTGTTAACCTTTAAGTGACCTTTAGATGGGTTTAAACAGCAGAAACCAGACATGTCCAGATCCTCTTGCAAGTCTCCTGTGTCAAAGGGTCCCTGCCAATGCCTGGAGGGGCCAAGGGACAGTAGAGCACTTCAATTCTTCAGCTCTGGTAGAACTGGGACAACACCTGAGTGGACAGAGTTTGGCATCTTTCCCATTGCCTCCAGGTCTGGATCACCACAGAGAAGAAAGTTTTGGAGATGAGCAGAGCCAAACAGCTTGAAGTGCAATTTCACAGTCTGACAAGGAGTGGTCAGGCAAGTTCAGAGCTACCAGAACCTCTGGAGTGACCCAGTAAAAGAAGAGCCATAGGATGCACTAAATTAACTAAGCCTCATCCAGACAGAGCAGGAATTTCCCTGGTTTCATCATCAGGCAACCTACAGGGGAAAGATTTCTGATTTTTCAGGCAAAGATCTACCCACCAGTGTGGATGCTCCTGACCTGCCAGTGAAGTCAATCTTTGCCAGTGCAAATCAAGAGCTCAGGAGCAAAATGAGCTGTGGAGACACCACATTTCAGTCAGCTGAAAGCACAGAAGAGCTCAGAACAGCAGCCCTTTGGTAACAGATTCTAGAAACACATGGAATTTTCTACAGTCATCTCTTGGGGATTCAGCAATCCCAGCACTGTGTTTGATCACACACAAGATGTACTGCAAGGACTCTGCCAGCTCCTGCTAATGCCACCTATTAGTCTGGAATATTTTATCAGAACACAGTTAAAACTGCTCATAATTGATCAAACATGACATTTTAAAAGCTCATGTTCCCAGCTTTAAATTGGTTTTCTGTTAATTCTAACACTTTTCCTACTTCCAGGGAAAGGACATCACAGTCACATTAAGTCAGTGGAAACCCTGATTTCCATGTGTTCAGAATGTGGTGTGGCCCTTGAGGAAACAAGCTCCAGAAAGCCTGTGCTGCAATGGAAATTAAGTAATTAATGGAGATTAAAGAGCATAATCCAGGCTCATTTCCCCCAAATCCCTTAAATATGGCTGGGCTGGGATTAGCCATTCCCAGACTTCTCCATGGGAGTAACCAGAGCCTGTTTGCAGACTGCCACAGGAAACTCCAATCACTCCTCTATACAGGGGAGGAGAACATTTTGCTTTCATTGTGGCAGATCTTTATTCTTGTTTATATCATCATCCTGTGAGAGCTTTGATTTGAGTGCAGGAAAGGAGTCTGCCAAGGGAGACAGAGCTGATTCTCTAATTGAGCTTCATTTCTTTTGCAGCAGAGCTGGATAAGAGGTGGGGGGGAAAAAAAGGAAGAAAAAGATGACTACATTGCTTGGAGCCTCCTGTTATAGCTCAGTGCTTTGCAGAGAATAAAAAGCTTTGGTCTCAGAGGGAGTTCAAAGCACAAGGAAATCCTCCTTCCCTCCCAACATCCAGTTCACTGCACTGATTTGCCTCCAGCATAAAGGGCTGTGCCATGAGGGAACACCCTCAGTGGGATCAGGGCATCCCTCAGCCCTTCCAGGATAATCACTGGAGCCAGATCTAGGCTGGAGTGGCCAAAGAGGCCTCTTGGATGCTCTTTTTTGGGCAGCTGGGAGAAGAAGGAGAGGAAAAGAGTAGGAATTAGTCCTTAATTCAGGCAGGGGATTTGACTACATCAAGGAAAAGCCAGAATGTAGAATCAAGGCTGTGGAAAAACAGGGAAAAAGACATTAGGCATTAAAATTGACAACATGAGACACAGGAGGGAGGCTTGGCATGTGCATTTCCATGTTTGAGTTCTGCATCTCTCAAGGAAATAGAGAGTAGAGGTATCCCAGAGCAGATGATGGACACAACGTGCCAGGGCTTGGAACTCAAATTTCAAAGCTGATTTTTTTAAAAAATAGAATTTAGCATTTATTGTACTCACAGCCCCAAACCTGCCAGAGATCAAGAAGCACTTGGACAAGGCTCTGAGGGACAGGGTGGGATTGTTGGGGTGTCTGTGCAGGGCCAGGAGTTGGATGGATGATCCTTTGAGCCCCTTCCAGCTTGGGATATTCTGCAGTGAAATTTGCCCATCCCTGACCCAAAAAGCAGCAGTACCTGGTTGGGCTGGTCCAGCTGGCAGCAAGAAACAGTGGGAAGGCAAGACTGGGATTAAGAGAGACCCACTCCATCCCCCAGAGTAAATGGCCACTTAACCTTCCTTTTGACAAGTGGCAACTCAGAAAATGGAAACCAAGGCAGGATAATTAAAACCAATGGCATGTGAGCAGAAATTGCCACTTCTGTGGTAAAAGCACTCAACTGTAACACACTGAGATCAAACAGGTCACAATCTCTGTTCCGGAGCAGGTTTCATGAGAAAGGTTTTTAATTTCTTTTTTTTTAATAGGTCTCTGATAAGAATCTGTTGCTCAACTTAGAACAGCAAAAACATTGGTCTGAAATAGAAAGTCATGACCCAGCCACAGCTTCATGTCTGCCTTTGCCTAAAACCAAGAGAATTTAAACATCTCGCCTTCCCAAGATGTGGTGGAAGAAGTTATGGGAGCTCTGAAATAATGGTGCATTTTTCCCACCCTTTGTAATAACCACCAGGCAGGTTTCAGGCAATGAATCAGCCTGGATTCCTTCTGGTGAAGACATCTGGAAAGACCCAGCCAAAGCATCTCCTCAGCTTTCCAAAGGGACAAGACTAAAAAAGGCCTTGGCCGGCCCTTCCAGAGGGAGAATTTGCTCTGGAGTGGGTGGAAATCGCTGCAGGATGATGCCAGATATTTGCTACAGCAGGAATTTTTTGTCTGTCCTCTAACAAGCACTTTTAGGGATGAAGGGAATGAAGTCAGGCCAAGGGTCACACTGGCTGAGGCAGCTTCTTTTGGAGCATCTCCTCTCCACAAACCTGCAAGACAACAGCGAACCCCCCCACCCCCTGCAACCCACAGGATGGGGGAAACCACCACCAACCAAACCCAAGAGATCTGAGACCCCTCTGAGGTTCCCACTTACGTCTCATAGATGTGGCCACTCTCCACCCTCTCCTCCACGTAGGCCAGGGCACGGACATGCATTGGGGAGTGCGGGAAGGCAGCGTGGATCCAGGGCAGGCCAAACACCGACAGCCCCGTGTTGATCAGCGCCACCAGCAGCAGGTCCCAGTGATAAGCTGTGCCCTTCACCAACCTGCAAGGGGAGGAGGTTGTTGGCAGTTACACCCCGCCCTGCAAACACTACAAGGCTGTTGAACACTCAAGTGGCTCCTCCACACACCTCCTGCTTTGCTGTCTGTGTTGAAGGAATGCCAAAGGCAAGGAGATGGGAGGGTTTGCTCCCAAAGCACTCGACATCTGGGAACAACAAGGCTGGGCACAAGGGCAACCCGCTAAAAATAGCGGCCCATGAAAATTTCATCAGCATTTTGCACCTACATTTTTAGCAGTCTGCTCTAAATGTGATGTGTATTTGCTAGTAGAGGCCACAGAAGGAGTGGTTAAAATCCTCAGCACAAACTGAAGTTCCTCATCTGTCTGGTTTCTAACCCTGATTTCCCTCCTTCCCCACGAGCATCACACGTGCCTGGTGTGCTGCAGTAATCCCCTAATTATGTAATTGCTACTGCATGAGAAGAAAATGGGACAGGAATTCATTAAACTTCAGCTCCTCCTTGGCAGGCACAGAATCATGGAATGGATCACACAATGGGTTGGGTTGGAAGGGACCTGAGAAATCATGCAGCTCCAATCCCTTGCCATGGGCAGGGACACTTTCCACTAGACCAGGATGCTCCAAACCCCATCCAGCCTGGAATCCTAAAGGATTCCATAAAGGAAAGCTGACCATACCCACTTTGCAAGGACAACGCTCAGAGCAGCACTACCACTGAACTCACTTCTACTTTAACCTTGCCACTTTTTATCAAGGTCTGCCCCTTGCCTGAATACTCCCACCTTGTACCAACTGTGCAGATATTCAGAGTAAAGTCCAGAAAAAGGCTGGGGAAGGTTTCAGTTCTCAGACTTCAATAGCTCAGTGAAAGGTCTAAGGCTGTGTTTCTGCCCAGCCACCCTCACACAACACAAGGGATCAGCTGAGCTGCTCTCTGGGCACCATCAACTGGAAAGGGGACACTATTTAGGTCTGTCAGCGCCACCAAACAACACTAAACACAGACTTGGAGCCATCCAAGATGCTCTGGGACATGAGGCACAAGGAGCTGGTAACCTTGACCCAGCACATGAAGATCTGTGCCCAATATCAACCTCAAAGAGCAGCAGAGCCCATTGTTTGGGCAGCAGAGAGCTTGGGTGGGGTTTGGTTTGGGAACAAAAGGACTCCTCTCACTGGGAGTGCTCACCTCCACTGACTGAGGAGGCCCTGGGGTGACTGGGTCAGGTAGATGTCTGCACTGCAGGGCCTCTGGAGCTGGAAGGTGCTGGCAGGAAGGGTGGGATTGTAAACAGGCTTCCTGTGTTGGCTCAGGCTTTGAAAGCACAGCCCCTGCTCATGTGCTGCTTTCTCAGAGCAAAGGCACCTCCAGCATCCCCAGGGTCATTGTGTGATTGTCCTGTCTGCCCTTTCCAGAGGGCTCCAAGTACAGAGGTTATACAACAACCTGTTGGAGAGAGTCCAGAGGAGGCACCAGGATGATTCCTCACAGCCCTGCTGTTAGGAAAGGCTGGGAGGATTGGGATTGTTCAGCCTGGAGAGGAGAAGGCTTGGGGTGACATAACTGTGGCCTTCCAGGACCTGAAGGGGCTGCAAGGAAGATGGGAAGGGTCTATTTACAAATGCCTGGAGGGACAGGACAAGGGGGAAGGGCTTCAAACTAAAAGAGAATAGGTTAAGATGGAAGATCAGGAAGAAATTCTTCCCTGTGAGGGTGGGGAGGCCCTGGCACAGGTTGTCCAGAGAAGCTGTGGCTGCCCCATCCCTGGAAGCATCCAAAACCAAGTGGGATGGAGTTCTGAGCAACCTGATCTGGTGGAAAGTGTCCAGGGGACCATCCAACTGGATGATCTCTAAGGTCCCTTGTAACCCAAGCCATTCTATGGTGATCCTACAGCAGAGTTGTTTTATTCCCCTCAGACACTGGACCCAGCACTCTTGAGCAATGGACAGGCTTCTCTGAGCTCCTCCAGCTCAACCAAGATCTGGATGCCTTATCCCTGGTTATCTTCACACTGCCCAACCATCCCAGGATTCCATACAACCGCTCTGATTATTTTTTAGCAAAACACATCAGGCACTTTCAGACAAACAATCTTTTCCCTATTTTTTTTCACCCTGCAGAACGAAATAACTACATCTTTTAAGATACCAACAGCACATCCTCCATTTGGCTGGTACAGGCAAAACTATTTGATTCTGTGATGGCACCACAAACAGAGGGGGTTCATCTCTAAGAAATCACACCCCATCAGCATCAGCTCAGCCCTGTAAGACCCCATTCCAAAAAACACCATGAAGAACTCAACTCTTTGACATTCCCCAAAGATGTTCTAGTGGAAAATACCAAAAGTTGAGAGGAAATTCATCTTAGCAAAGAGATGACCCACTTACATACAGATTTATGCAACACTTAAAGGGATATAATAGAGATAAGAGGTGGTCAAAGGGAGCTAAATTAGTGTAACTGAGTTGGAGCTTGTCTCCTCTCCCCTAATACTGTGTCACTCCAGCTACAACATGGGGAATGCTAATGTGTATTATGCAAGGAGAGAACCCTCCCACACATTACATTAGCAAAAAGTCCTTGGAGACATGGTAGTTTCCCTGGAAAAAACCTCATCCACGTTCATTCCTGATATCATATCTGACTGCAGCCAGCACAAGAACATCAGAGGAAATATTTTAATAGCAACATCTCAAGTTTGCACATAAATTAGACTTATCAGACACCAGACATACTGTTTTATTTCACTTCCACCTTTTTCAGTTGGGAACTAACAGCTCCAAACACTTCTGATGCTCAGCTACAACATTTATGTAGGTCATTGCCTTTTCATTTTCAACAAACTCTCTGCACTCTTAAGAGCAGTGCAGGTGCCCACATGTGTCAGACACTCCCTAAATACCCAGAGGTACCTCCACAGACCTCAAACCACACAAAACATCCACTTCACATTCACCACACCACATCCTGGCTCCCAAAACACTCTGCCTGAAAAACACCTGGAGACCTCCAGGGGAGAAAAACACGGTGATGAGCAGAAGATGAAGGAGGAAAGAAGAAACAGGCTGAGGTGATGAGCTCACTGATGATCTGTGGTTTTGGGCTCACTGCCACAACACAGAGAGATGGGGAGGGGTTAAGCAGCAGAGCTACTTTCACTTTTGATAACCAGACTTGTCAGAAATGCACCAAGAAGTGTCCTGAGGGTGCTGAGACAAGGCCAGCCCCGGGTGTTACCTGTTCTCCGGGGCGTTGGTGAGCGAGGCCACGATGTTCTGCTCGATGAAGAAGAGCATGGAGAGGAGGAAGCCCAGGCCCATGGCACTCATCACTGACCCAATGGACAGAGACTGCACAGGGGCCAGCACAAACAGGCTCTCAGATGTGTTGTAGTTAAACTTGGACACTGAAAAAAACAAAGGGAATGATGTTAGGAGGCACCTCCTTGGGATCAAGGAAGGTTTGACCTGTGCCACAAGCTATTGGGAACCAACACAGCAGAGCAGGAGTGATGTTCTGGCATGGAAGAGGGGGCCATCTGGCTGGCTTGGTTTATTTTTTTCCTCCATCCACTCAGAACTTGGCTGCCATCCTGATTTGACAGATCACTGCTAGGTCTAGCGAGGCATTCCGTGTATTTGAGCAAAACAAAAGAGGGAAAGTTGTTTTCCACAGATGCAAGGTGGATTTAGATTAGAAAACCTCATTTCTAACTTAATCAGCTAATCATCTCAGAGGCATTTGAAAAACATCCTCACATCCAACAAGGCATTTCAGTAGAAAATGCCCCTACTTTCCTGCCACTGGAAGCCACCCATGACTAGGGATAAACCACACGTGGTCACACACCATTTTTACAGTCCAACTGGATGGAATGGCCATCACATTAAAAAAAAAAAAAAAAGCCATTTCTTATTTGTTTCCATACATTTCCTCACATCACCCACTCACGTCACTGCAGGACAATGCAATTCCTGTCCCCATTATCACTTCCTGATATGGAAAAGTTGATCCATCTGGCCAATGAATGGGGTCTCGTTTTTAGATTTCCTCATGTAGCTTAGAACTGCCCAGATGCTCTGCACCTTTTCTCCTGAACTGGGAAAATGTAAACTGGAGACAAAGAGGACAGACTGGGACCATCAAGTGGGTATGACTGGCAAAACCCAGTCCTGCCTGATAATTCTCCTGCCCTTCGTTCTTTGCCAGAAATTGTCGATCCTCCCTTATTGTTAGAGAAACACATTTAAATTTCACTGAAAAGGCACGTTTGGATAATTTTTCTGGAGAAAACTTGACTCAGCCTCGTTTGATTAGGGGTTCTGAATGAAATAAATCTCATTGTGAGGAAACCAAAGCTCCTGGAGCCACGGGAGGCACAGGCAGTGTTTGTGAAATTACACTGGAAGAACTTGGCTATTTTCTAGCAAAACCTTTCTAGGATTTCATTTCTCCTTTTCACAAACCCCAGTGCTGCAGAGAACAGAAAACAGAACTTACTTTCAATTTCCTTGAAGATGTAGGAGCCCACAACAGAGAAAGTCAGCACGGAGATGGGTAAGGCACAGTCGGACAGAATTTCACGTACCCTGGCGTGCNTTCCTTGAAGATGTAGGAGCCCACAACAGAGAAAGTCAGCACGGAGATGGGTAAGGCACAGTCGGACAGAATTTCACGTACCCTGGCGTGCAAATAGGGGCTGCAATTTGAGGACAAAGAAACCCCATCAACACCACAAGGGCTGGCAGTCACTCCACCCAGATCTCATTAATGCTCTAACAAGTCAAAATCCAGCCCCATCTTGCAATTCTAAAGAGATACTTGCTCTAATTCAGCCTTGGAATCTACAGCCTTTGAAGGTTGAGGAAAGCAGAAGGAAAACACAAAGAAACAAGAAACTAAGCTGCAAGCTGCAAAAAAGTCCTCCAAGCACCCATTTGTGTGTCATTTCCACTTCACTTTAATTGCTTGCTGCATTTCAAATGAAGACTTTTAAGAGCAAGAGGAGTAAAATCCAAATAAGAGCCGGGCATGACTCCCAAGAGAACACTGAGGGTACATTCCCAATAGATCTCCCAGCACCATCAGGGATTTTTTTTTTGCCCACCAAAAGGGTTCAGTGCTTGGAGGGAGCCACAGGGATTCCACCATGAGTTACATGGTTGATCCAAAGGTTTTTGAGGAGTCATTTGTGAGGCCAAACCCACTATGGGAGGGGCATCATCCAGCAACACTGAACACTGCGTTCTGCTGGCCCACCACCTCCATCTCTGTCTTTGGCTTCCACCACCATTTCAGAGAGTTCCACCTGGTTTTCCTGGGTGACAGAACCAAGAGCTGAGCCATTAACATGAAATCACCAGCAGTCTGAGCTCCAAGACTGAAACAACTCACCTTTTCTTAAACTGATAGAGCGTATGGCCAAGCCAAAGGGTACCCAACATCAACATGAGACTAAGGACGGCGGTTTCACGCCCGTAATGCACATCATGAGTGCATGTTTGATTCTCTAGGGACATGGATCTGCTCACTGATGAATTCATCAAGAAGGTGGTATTGATGCCGAGGCTTGGAATAGCATCAGGTCGTGCTTTTTCCAAGTAATTGTCTCCTGTGCGCCCATGGTAGTAATATTTCTTAAAAACTGTGCAAACAACCAACAGGCAAGCATTAGGATAGGGTTGTGACAATCAAAGCAAGTAAAATAAAGTGGTTCTTTTTTTGCCTGGTCATGCAGTATTAACGTTATGCTTCACAAGGTTTACAGCTCTACTTCTCCAAGCAGTGGAGAGGAAGCAGAGTTGCTCCTCTGACAAAGCCAGCGCTTCATACATTGATTTTTTTCACTTATTTTAACAAGTAGAAGTTAAATTAATCTATAAAATAATGTTTCAACTATAAGGACCTTCCAGTGCTCATTATTGTGCTACTTATTGTGGTTTTATTCCAAGCACTGGAAGCTCTGTTTTTAAATATATATATATATATATATATATATTTATACACAGACACTTTCAGCATCCTGCTAAACAAATTCCATCAGCATTCTCTGAAAACACCAGGAGCAGCCAGGCTGCACTGATCCTTCAGTGGACTCCAAAGTGTACAGTAATTACTTTTCCTCCCAGGCTAATCCAGATTTTCCAGATAAGTGTGGATGATAGGCAAAACCTGGCAGAACATTTAAATTTACCCTGCAAATTGAAACAGAGTTACAGAGCAACACAAAGTCAACCTGTACAAGCAAAACACCCAGCAAAGCCCCTGGAACTGTCCATGAATGTGTTAGGTTATCTCTGAGGCTTTTAAATAAGTGATTAACAGCTGTAAATAACCTCTTGCTCTTGAGCATTGAGCTGTGTCCCCATTTCCAAGTGTATAAATATGGGTTTGGGATCATTTCACCTCTTTGGGGATCAAGAGGAACAAGGAGCCAAGTTAAAGCAGAGGAGGGGAGGTGGGTTTTGCTGCCTTGGTACATCCATGAGATGTGATGGCAGCACCTGCTCTGCCCCATAACAGGGGGATACAGGAGGATGGAAACCACCACATCAGAGCTTTGCAGTCCCTCCACCTTTCTTTGTTTTAGTCAAAATACCCCTTCAAACTCTGCAAAGGGAAATTGAAAAGTTGAGGGCAAGACCTTTTTTTTTTTTAAGCTTAGGCTACAATGCTCCTTGTAACATTTCCTCCCACCTCCAAATAATAAAGCTCTGAAAGCCCTCAGGTTTTCCATCTGCAGCAGCAACAGGGAAAGCAGGGAAGACAAACTGCAATTCTAATATTTGAAAACAAGGAAAAATTTTGAATCCTCCTGCAAAGCAAAACTGGGGTTTTTTTGCAACTGGCTGAGTTACTGCTGGTTTGGGGGTCACCCCAGTGTAAAATGCCCCAAATATTCAGGCATGATGCTACTTTAAATGCAGTAATGATCTTTCTTACACCATCCTTTAAGATTTAAAAGGAGTCTGGCACAGGACAGGCTGTTGGAGGATTTGCACCTTCTGGCTCAGAAGATTAAAGATTTTTGTCCTGACAGAAGTGATTGTGACTATTTCCAGGGTGAAATGTCCACTTGCCATCTCAGCTGAGCCTAAGGGTTATTGAGGCCTGGGGACACCCACAGTTACTGAGCATCTGAGAAACCAACTGCACACACAACCCAGGAACCACACAAACCCTATTTTTATTCCTCTGTGTTTGGATTTGGACTGGAACAAACAAGAAACAAAGTGACTTGGTTTTGGGACTTGTGGATTTTCTCCATCTCCTACACTTGGCTATATTGCAATAATATA
>VYZS01063186.1:159-10296 GCA_013400695.1 Neodrepanis coruscans
GGGGTCTTCGTGTGAGTACCCGCCGCAACTTCGCTCCGGTGCCGCGCCGTGCCCGGGTCCCTCCTCGCCCCGGGTCGCCGGGGCGGTGCGGAGCGGAGCGGGTTGCGGGGCTCGCCGTCCCGCAGCCCCTGCCCGAGGGCCACCCCGGGGGGCTCTGCCGGCCCCCGCGGGATGCCCGGGAGAAGGGCAGCCGCCGTTCTCCTCTGCGGGATGCGTGGGGTAGGAATATTTCCCCTGGGGAGCGCTCGCCGGTCCGGGGTTTTGCCGAAGACCTGCGGGAAATTTATCTCTGAGAAACTACTGTTTATGAGAGAAGTGTGCAAAAAGCAACTACCCCCCCAAAAAAAAACCCCGCAACCCCAAGCCTGGTGTCATTCGGACGGTTCTGGTTCGTGCTGTGAGGTCTCGCCTGCCGCCGCTGTCACCGCGCCCCAAGGAGCCGCCGGACAGCGGCGTGAGCCCCGGGCGGGCACCGTGTGCCGGGAGCTGCAGCGCTGGTGCTGGAGCTGGAGCTGAGCAAGGACCGCGAGCTGAACGGGAGGTGAAACTCAGTGAGGCTTGAGAGGGTTGTCCGCACGGCGGTTGATGTGTAAGGGAGGAAAGTCATGAAAATCTGGGTACTGAAAGATGCGCAGCTATCGCTTCAGGAACGCTCCTTGCCTTTTTTAGGAGAAGGCAGTTATGTGTTGTTTTGCTTTGTGTACTTCAGGCAGGCTTCCCCCTTCCTTTGCAGGGCTGTACCCGGTTCTTTCTTTCAGGCAGTTTGTGTTCTGCATGCATTTGAACACCGAAAAGTTCTGCTCTGTGTAAGTTTGCATTTCCATCGCTTAATGTTTCGAGATGAGTGTTCTCAGTCTTTGTGATCCCTCAGAAGTACCACGGAAATCAGATTTTGCTGTTTGCTTCTTTGTTTTCTTCACGATGGATGCTGTTAGCACAGGTCAGACAGTATAGGGCATCTATTAGGCTGTGATACTGATTTACAGCTGGGGAAACTGAATGCTTTGATGCGAGTCCTCTCTGAACCTCTCACGGTTAGTTAACGACTTGAACAATTTACTGCTGTTTGTGCTCACTTCTCCTGAATATTGATGCGAATCTTTTGATTTGCAACATGTTTTGTTAAGTGTAATCATCTTCATTTTAGGCTAAACTTTGATACCTTCAAAAACCTTTGATATCTGTCAGTTCAGTGGCATCTTTCTTTGAAAGTAGACCTGTTCCTCTCAATAGAACTCCTTTCTGGAACATATGGACTTACAGGGTGAGCCAAGACTTCAGAATTCAATGATACATCAAAATGTTTCTCTTCATTATGAGTGTCTGTGTAATTCATCACCTGCACCATCCAGCAAGAGATGTCTTCATATATCTTATCACTATGATATGTAAATCATGACCCATTATAACTGTCAATTTCTTGGTTATGCTCGTCTTCTGTCTAAAAAGACAGTAACTTTCTCTCTTCTTTATGCTGTGGCTCTAAAATCCACTGAGGGGTAGCTAATGGAAAAGATTTTGGTAGAGTCACCATAATGACAAATGCCCATGGAAGAACTTCTAACGTTTTCATGTAGCTCAGCTCCTGCCTCCTTGGAATTTTGGGGAATAATTCTGATATTTCTGTAGGCCATCTAGAGCATTCATTGACATTTAAAAGCACTGAGCACTGCGGTCTTCTAAATCCAGGTTGGAGTTTAGTTTCATGAAGAACTGCTTATAATGGTTGCAAGAATATAATCTCTAGGTAGACCAAAAGAATAGCTTTGCATTCAGATAATCTTAACACCAAAGTAATCTTTTGCTATTGAAATAGTATTCAGTAGTTTCTCTCAGTTTTCTAAAGTGGCAATTGCTCATGTTTTGAAACTTTTATGTTACACAGGTTTAAACATTGTGTTCCCCGTGGTTTTATGCACAGCCAGTGCAAGGATTTTTATGGAGCATTGAGTTCAGTGAAACATCTTTTCAAGAATAAATGCTTGTTAGTTCATTTGGAAGCCCTGGGACTGGAACCCAGGCAGCAGCAATTTGAGCTCTACTGCAGAAGAGATTTCTAGGAACAAAAAGGCTGCACAGTTTCCACCTCCCTTGGAAAGGAATGGCATTAACAGAGATGAGCTGAGCTCATCCCTGTTGTGAGTGCCAGCTGTGACACAGAGATTTGTCCATCAGAAGCTGGACAGAGTTCATTCTGATAAGGTATTGATGATTTTGGGTCATTACCAACTTCTGTAGTGTTAGAAGGCTGACCTTGAAGGTAATGGTTCCACAGCTCTTTGACAATCGTGAACCATCTGTGCCTCCCAGATGTCTTTTTGCTTCGGCCTAACAATTAATGTAACTCAGAGTAATACACTGGCATATTTTGTGCCACAGAATGCAAACTAAAAAGGTGCCCATTTTATGTTGTAGCTTGCTTGGCAATAAATGTAATTTCATAAAAATGGAGGTGTGAAAACTTCAGTTGATGATTGCTGAAATTGAATGTATTGCCAACTGGAATGTATTTCACAGCAATGACAACCATCTTTTCTATACTTAAGAATGGCAATTTTTTTTCCCTCCAATTGCCAAAATTATCAATTTTAGTCATTCCACCAAAGGCAGAAACCTATACTTGCTACTTAGGATATCTTTCATCCTGCAAATGGAAGTACTGCACACTTTTGATGGCTGTGCATTGATTTGGTTGAGTTCTACAGACATTTAGGGAGGATAATGATAACAACTGGCTTGGTTCTAGGCGTTGTGTTCTTGGCACTTGCTAAGTGTTCACTTAGCAGTTAAAGACCGGATTAGGTACTGAAATTCAGCATCTCAAGCTTCTGTGCATTTAGAGAGATCTGTGCTGAAGGGCATTTTAGCCCTCAGGATTTACTGGTATTGAAGGAGGGATTAGGAAGGAGAGATTTATTAGAAGAACTGCAGCTGCCTGAAATTGAGAAGCAGGAGTTAAAAACACTCCAAACACAACCGGTTGCAGCCAAAAATATACTTAATGCACACTTTACTGGGGAGGTAAATAGGTGTTCTTTGAGTACCTTCAGCAGAATAGTTCTCAAGCTACAAGTTAGAAAAAAGGAAGATAGTGGCATTTCTGTTCTGCTCCATAGTTTTCCCCAGTTCCTTAACAGTAACATATTTATTTTTAGTTTTTAAAATATGTAGCCTTGCACCTTTAGTCTGGGCTGAACTGGTCCTGTGGGACATAGATGGTTTGCTATTTCTTAGGCAAAGAAAATTCTCACACTATAATTTGAGCATTACATTGTCATTACATTATAAAGTTTCAAATTAGTGTCAATTAAAAGTGTCAATTAAACCTTGACTTTAATCAATTCTCACTTCATATTTTTTTCTAGGTTCTTACCTATTAAGAAGTATTTGTGAGTACATAATTGATTTTTTTAAAATGAAAATTTTCATGTAAGGTCTCAGAAATAGAAATGTTTAATATAACAACTATGAGGATATACTCTTAGAGAAAAAAAAATCCCACATTAATATGAAGAATGACTTTTGTACTTATTCCTATGACCTGGAACATCTTGAGATGCCTGATTAATTCTAAAACATGTTAAATATGGCCAGTCATTCATCTGTTCTGTGTCCATGGTGGCATTTGTCACTTACAAGATGCTTGATGAAAGCAAATTGTTTTGATTGACTTGGTTTTAGTCTGATAAGCCAGTTGTAAAAGGATTTGTGGACAAGTCTGATATTTTTACACAGGAGTGATGTTTTTCATCTATCCTAAAAAGAATTCATTGAGTGGTAGCTCAGAGTGAGCCTGAGGGATGTCTTTGTTTCTTAGCAAAATACATGGTGTTCTCTTTTAGATGTTTCTTGGAAGGAAAACTTCTTGCTTCTGTTTCAGAAGTTTTAGAAGACCACACCATTGCCTTTTGGTAGGAAGATGGAATTTGTGTTTTGTATATTTAACCCAATGACTTGTCACCAGCACATTGCTGATGTTTTGAGAGCTAATTGATTAAAAAGACAGTCTTTCAGGGATTGCCTTCATCAAACCTCGAGCTCTTCAGTGCGTGTGATGTGATTAAAATATAAATGTCATTTAGGGTAATTGGATATCTTCCCTACAGCACAGTCCCATTAGCAGCCTCCCTTGGGAATAAATGTTTATCTGCAGGCAAACACATGTATACATTCCACACGAGTGAGTGTAGAGTATTGACTAATGTTGACACCTCTTGTGTGTGTGTGCCACTTCAGATTCTGTAAATTCAGATTAAGTAAATGAAAGCTCTTTCTGTGCACGTTATGTCTCTTACAAGTTTACAGTTTTAAGATTTCAATCAAGTTCTGAATATGCATGAAATAATTTAGCATGGAAAGCCCTTTCAGGTAGCTTTCCTTGTCGTGGGTGGGGATCCTCTGGATATTCTATGTATTGTCTTGTTAGCACAGACAGAAAATCAATTACCTAAGGAAATTCTACAATGCTTTGCTTTTCTCACAGGTTGTGCTTGCCGTTTTTCTCTCTTATCAACTGGATTTTTGAAGGATTGACTTAGTTGAGAAAATCATGAGCAGTCAGAGATCTCTAAGTAACATAAGCAAAATGGTATTGAGAAGAAATCACCAGTCTGAGACATTAAGATTTATTTCCTTACTCTGACTCAAACACTGTGAAATTACACAAATCAATTGGACAAAGAATTCAAATCACCTTCTAAGCCTTTGCTCTCTAGCTGAATATTTCAAAGTTAAGTAGGTATTTGGCCACATTGGCTTCTTTTTGTGTCCTACTTTCTCAGTTTGAATAGCCCATAATTCTGGAATGTATTTGAAACTTGATTTTTGGTTTCTGATCCTAAGAGTCTTGGACTTCCTTTTTGTGTACCCTAATTCTCATTAGGAGAGAGTAATACTTCTTTTTCTCACCCTTCCTTCACTTAATTGATAAATTCTGTGTCGTGAGGTAGCCAAACCCTTTGAGAAGTTTGAAGCTACTTCAGTTTTAACTTTGCAACTAGTGATGATAAATAGGAAGCAAAAACATCACCATGTTTACGAACCTGTTTAAAAATACATGCATTGTTGTGAACCATAGTTTACATGTTATTAAAATAAGGGAAAGATTTGTTTTTGTGACACAGGTTGAAGTCTAGTTCACTGGCTGGGGTTATTGAATAGTTAAGAGAAAGAGCTGCCTCTCTGCAGGCAGGGAAAGACAACCCTTCTGGTGCTTGGGATCTGAGAACTCATATCAAAGGTTGCATATTGAGCTCCAGTGGCAAACAATAGACTTGTTCCAGTGCTCAGCAGAGTCTGTCATACCTTTGAAGTAATGGGAGAATTAGACTGACATGGAGCTTCTGTAACTCCCTGAATGTATCTGTCACAAAGTAACCTGAATTTTAACTCTGCTCAGCACTGTGTCCTTGACAGGTTAATGTAAAAAAAAAAAAAAAAAAAAAAGGGAAAAAATATAAAAAAAGACCCTGAGTACTTATTATACCTGGTGTAATATATGAAGCACCCAACAAAATAACCATGTGCCTGTCCTAATGTATATGGATTACCACCCAGCTCACAGACATTTGGCATTGTTGGGTTTTGTGGCCAGGGTTTGGTAGCAGTGGGGCTGCAGGAGTGGCTTCTGTGAGAAGCTGCCAAAAACTTCCCCCATGTCCAGCAGAACCAATGTCAGCTGACCCCAAGATGGATCTGCTGCTGGCCAAGGCCAAGCCCAACTGTGATGGTGAGAGTAACTCTGGGATAAAAGACTGAAGATGAGGGAAAAGCTCCATCCAACAGCAACCAGAAAGAGGAGTGAGAACATGTGAGAGAAGCAGGTCAGTGCAGAAGGAGGGGCAGGAGCTGAGATTCCCCTGCAGCCCATGGTGAGGCAGCGGTGCCCCTGCACCCAGGGAGGTCCAGAGTGGAGCAGAGACCCACCTGCAGCCTTGGAGGAGCCCACAGCAGAGCAGATGTGCCTGAAGGGGGCTATAAACCCGGGGGAAGCTTTGGAGCAGGTTCCTGACAGGATGTGTGGCCTCCTGGAGAGAGGAGCAGGTGCTGGAGCAGGTTTGCTGGCAGGGCTTGTGACCTCATGGAAGGAACCCATGCTGGAGCTCACGGGAAGGACTCATGTTGGAGAAGTTTGTGAAGGACTGTCTCCCTTTGGAGTGATCCCATGCTGGAGTGGGGAAAGGGTGTGGGGAGTCCTCCCCTGAGGAGAAAGGAACTGCTGACCAAGGTGTGATGATCTGAGAACAGCCCTCATCCCCCATCCCCCAGTGCCAGTGGAGGGCAGGAGGGAGAGAAAATCAGAGTAAAGTTAAGCTTGGAGAAGTGGGAGAGGTGAGGGGCAGGTGTTTTAAGATTTAGATTTTATTTTCTCATTTTCCTTAGACTAGCTTCCCCCAGTCAAGTCTATTTTACCTGCAGTGATTTCTATCTGTTCTTTTCAAGAGCCTTTCAATGTATTTTGTGTTCCCCCTCCAGCTGAGAAGGGGAGTGATGGAATGGCTCTGGAGGGGACCTGGCATCTAGTCAGGGTCAGTCTGTGGTTCAGGTACTCGGTGTTCTGCTTTGTTGAAACTTCTGTTTCAATTGTTTTCATATTTTATTTACTGAAACTAGGATATGATTTTACTTTGGTAACAGTTATTCAGGAGAAAGTGTAACGTTTTGTGCAGATAAACTGTTTTTACAGGCTGTTTTATCAATACTTAGAGATTGTGGAACTGTTATTTCATTTTCCTTCCCTGAGTCTCGGGGGGCCAGGGAGGAGTGGGAGGGGAGGGGAGGGAATTTAATGGCAGGAATTTTAATTGTCCTGTTAACAGGATGGGATTTACAGTTGATCTCCATGGCTAAACTCACAGCTGAGTACATGCTAAAAAAAGGATGTTATTGTAGACGCCGAAGCATCTGCTCCAGATTTTTTGAGGACTAAATGGTTACTTTGTGTCTCTTCTTGTTGAATCCTATTTACTCACAGACTTTGACACTTTGTGTTTATTTGCCTGTAGCCTGATTGAAGTGTTTTATAGTGAGAATGCTACTGAGACTGATTTCTCCTGCAGGAGGAATTTTTCTTTTATAAATTGATTTTTCTACTTTGATCTAAGCACAGTCAAGATGTGGCACAACTGTGTTTCTTATGGGAAAGACTTTAATAAAAAGTACAGTCGTATTGCTGAGCAGGCACTCATATCTGGCACAGTAAATCAAGATCTTTATAATCTCCAAATCTGTCAGTGACTTTGAAAAGTGAGTACTTGCAAATAGTTGGCAGAATTATTGATGCTAGAAGTGGATTAAGGATTATATTTAGTGTGCCTCTCATAACTTTTTTTTGTGTAGTAAGGACTGCAGTGATACTGAACTGAGGGCTTGGGTGCTGCTTTCACATTTGCAAGGATTAATGGACAAGGACAGAAAGCTAAAGACAATACTCATGTCCCTCGTTAAAGTATTGCTTGTGATCCACTAATGAAGAGCACGAACTTATGCTTAAATGATTAAGGAAAGCTTCCCTGGCTTGTGAGTCAGAATAGCTGCTTTACAGTAGATCCAATTACATGCTCTGCATAGAAGAGACAAAATTGTCCTCAGATGAGGTGCTTGAACTAAGCTTTTCAGAACTATAAGAGTTTTAAGGTATTTTGCTTTCACATTTTCCCCTTGCCTTGTAAATAGTAAACTTGTCATCACTGGCCCATAAGGAACCATGCGAGGAACTCAGTGACTGATAGGATTCTTTATCAGAGATCAGATTGCTACAGTCACTGGGTACTTTATTTGTTTATTTCTCTGCAATGCAAAACACTTTAGGTTTTCCTGTGCAAATGGCTAAATATTTCCCTTGTTAAAATACCACTGAAATCCAATTAAAATTGCATATGGATAAAATGTGTAAGTGGAAATTGTTTTACTGTAGGGTAGAGCAAGAGGGTTTGCAACTGGTGTTTTCATAGCAAGTGACTGATTAAGATTAATTATGTAGGTGAATTCCAGAGAGTTGGGGAGGAGTGAGAAAAAGATGGTAAGAAGGGTAGAGAAAACATTTTTTTTATTTTTTTTGAGAAAAGATAGAAATAATTGAGCTGTTTAATTTAGAAATATGAGAAGGCATGGTAGTAGTCTCTACTTGTAAGCAGCTCCATAAAGATGTGTGAAGAAGACAGGCTGCTCTTCAAGTCTTTGGGGAATTGTACAGAAAGATTTTTAAAATTTTAACAGAGGAAACTTGGGCTGAGTGTGGGGAACTACAAAGTAAGTGTAAGGACTTCTGAGTGCTGTGTGAGGTTGCCTGAGGCACATGTAGAATCTCAACTATGGAAATTTTAAAAAGCATGTTACACTAAAGTGTCTTGGGAGTATTTTACATCAAGTTTTCTTTTCTTGGAGACAGGAGACAGACTGGGTGGTCCAATAAGATGTCACGGATCAACTTGGTGGCCTGGGGTTTGTACTGCCTGAGAGTGGCCCAGGGAAAATGGGATGCAGGGGAAATTTAAAGACATTAAAGGAAGATGTCTTGCAAGAGATTTTTAGCTCATCTTGATGGGCAGAAAAGGAAACTGTGTGAAGTTATTTGGAGAACATTTCAGCAAACACTGAACAGAAGCTGACTGATGCCTTTTGGAGGGCTGTGCCTTGCCAGAGTTCATGTGTTAAACATTCTGCATTGACAAGATTGTGCAGGGAAATGAAGCCCTAGATGAGGTGAAATGTTTTATTTGCAATCTGGCAGTACAGTGTTTTACCCTATTCTGAGTGCAAAGTTTTACTACTTCTTTAAAATGTGTAAATGACAGCTCAGGAACCTTTCAGCCCTGAAGGATTTGTGGCCCCCTGCCAGCTGTTGTGAAGCCTCGCAAATGGGAAACAACACGGGAGGGCATCATTTGATATCAAGTGTTATATTTTCATTAACTGGCAATTTTCACTAATGGGAGGACAGGTCTAACAGCCTGTTTGTACTCTCAGAGCCTGCAGAGAGACCATTAATAATTTCAGTCATCTGGTGGCCAAGGTGCTTTCCAGGAGTGTAACTGTTGCTGTTGGACTTAAGTGAGTGCTGCAAAATGCAATAAGTGGTGTTCTTATTCCCATTATATCTAATAAATTTTATTTTTTAATCATTACTAATACTCTGTATAATGTAATACATGTAGTATTCACACAAGTTTTTTTGGACTGAGTGATTTTAATGTGGTTGGATTTGATTGTGAATATCATTACACAGATTCTTTTTTTAACCCTCAGAGAAAAAGGAAGTCATTACTTAGAGCAACAGTGAAGGAAAAACTAGAAGAAAATAACTTGCAAATTTGCATTACATTTGCTAAATAACTTGGCAAAAAAAGTGNGTTCTTATTCCCATTATATCTAATAAATTTTATTTTTTTAATCATTACTAATACTCTGTATAATGTAATACATGTAGTATTCACACAAGTTTTTTTGGACTGAGTGATTTTAATGTGGTTGGATTTGATTGTGAATATCATTACACAGATTCTTTTTTTAACCCTCAGAGAAAAAGGAAGTCATTACTTAGAGCAACAGTGAAGGAAAAACTAGAAGAAAATAACTTGCAAATTTGCATTACATTTGCTAAATAACTTGGCAAAAAAAGTGTCTCCCTATTAATACCAAATTATTTTAAAATGCATTCTTTATCTAAGAAAGTTTAATGGATGCCCAAACAATATATTTAATTTCAGTTTGGGCTGAACAAAAATTAATGTTTTCATTTCATATGAAGAAACTATTTCTCCCCCCTCCCACTTCCTTATCAGCTTCTCAGTTTTTGGCCCTCCCAAAAAAGTGTCTGAGGATGTGTTTTGGCCCTTAGTGTGGACAATGTGATATTTATTCCTCACTTTTGTTCAGGTTACATCCCTCAGGCACAGCATTATGTGGGGAGAGGCTTCACTGCCACACAGATTCTCTTTCAAGGTCATATCTCTGTCCATCATATGTTTAAAGGCAATAGTGGTGCCCAGGGAATGGGATACAAGTCAGAATTCTGTAATAATAAACTTGTTTTAGATTAGAAACAACCAGGCAGCAGATTATCAAGTCATGTTCATATTATTAAAATTCTGGCTCTGGCAAAAAGACCTGAGTGAGAAAGTTTCTTGTACAGAAGTG
>VYZS01063187.1:854-12790 GCA_013400695.1 Neodrepanis coruscans
TCAGAAAACAACGTGTGTCTAAAAATGTAACAAAACAACGGAATGTGTTTGCTATTTCCAGAATGAAGTACTGTTGAATGTAACAATGCCAGAAAATCTCACCATGTACCTATCTGGAACTGAAGAATTCTACAAAATTCAGTTTAAACACCATGATGAATGATCATGAATGATTAATGATTTTTATGTTTCACTCTGTTCAGTTTCTTGACTACCCACATCAGCACTACACACCACCTTTTCCTGAAATATCCCATACACTGTTTTACTATGGATTAAGTGATATAAAAAGTGGTATGTAATGAAGATCCAGCTGGCAAAACATAATCAATCTTTTATCTTTAAAAGAGTTGGCCTTTCAGAACCTTTGCCTATGAATTTCCATTTGAATGACAAGTGAAGCAATGTGGGTTTAACTACCTTAACTGTTGTGAAGTAGACTTCTCCACAGTGCTGATAAGCCACAAGGGTCTGTTCTTCTTGGTTCCGGGCTAGCCGGACAAACATCATCCAGTTTCCACAGTCTTCATTGGGAGTGTCCAGAAAATACTTCCCTCCATCTTTCAATACCTGAAACAAAGGGGGAGAATGAACATGATAAAACCAAGTCCAGTATAGAAGCACATTAGTTTTCTTTAACTTGGAATCACAGCTATCAGTTACTTAACCTTCTCTTGGTCATATGTCCTTTGAAATTGTGGTTGTTTTAAAGAATACTAAATGCAAAAGAAAGTGAAGAATGAATACCTGCTGAGCACCCCTCTACTAAAATAACTATAGGCCTTTGTATGTGTTTCCAGTTTAAATTTCATCATTTTTATGTTATATAGAGATATTATTATAAGAACTAAGTGCATGCAGGTAGAAAGATAAGCTTTATGGCTTAATCTACTTCCTGAGTACTTGATAATCTACAGCTTCAGTGTTGCTACATTTTGCATGGAACAATTGTATAACTGGTGTAATAAGTCCAGAGAGGTAACATGCAATATAATGGCATTTTAACAGCCTTCTCTTTTTCCCCTTAACAATGCAAAAGTAAATACAAATGAACAACTGTGCCAGAAAGATCTCTTTCTTTTTGCTTTACTTCATTCTTCCCAGATTCCCTTCCAAGAGAATGCCTCTGTGAGGTTAATGCTACTGACTTCAAACAAGACAGTTGCTTTTCTACAATAATGTCTCAAACACAGACCAATGCACAACAGATGTCAGCACAGCATATATCTGTTCTATGAACCATGTAACTTAGCAATTAATTGCAAAACAGTAGCATTTCCATTGCTTCTGGGAACTATTTTATCTAACTTCATCACATTTCTGATGAAAACACCTGCCTGTTGGACAAGTTTGTTCACATACTCATGCTAGGGAGAAGTCAAGGCAGCTACTGCTGTCATTTAGGAAATCTGGGACTCTAATCTCCTCTTCTGAAGAAACAGTCCATTCATCAGCCAGAGCTGTGCTTATCACTGTATACTTTTAAGCAAGTGGTGCTGATTGATAGAGGATAGGGTGTGGTTTACAATGGCTTGGTGAAGAGGAAGGAACTGGGTGCTTAACTCATCCATCCACTGTTAAAGAAGTACTTTTTCTGCATTTGTAAGAATGAAAGTGTCTCACAAAAAGACTGAAGAAATCCAGTTATAGAGAAGAGCAAAACCTTTCTGGTGACAACATGTCATGAAAATCCCACAGATTATTCCCCTGGCAGTGTTATTTTTCTGGCAGACCATTCCCATGACACAAATTAACACATCATTAAGAAGTGTTTCCCCATCCCTGCATTGTTCCTTCCTAAGCCAGTGCCTTAGTGCATACTTCTGCCACCATTGCTAACTCAGTGGCCAAACTTAAATGTCCCAGTGGCATGGTGTAAAGCACAAATCCTTTTGTGTCCAGTAGCCAAGCTCTGTGAAAAGTTTACCAAGAGCTGTTAGACCGATAGGTCCAACCCCCTGGAAATGGTGGAAGTAGAAAGCAGGAAAACAAACTTCTAGAAAAAACAACATACACAACATTTTGGTACTTCAGGTAATGCTGTATTGCCTAATAATGTGATTTTCATTTATACTTAGAGATCAAAAGTACAATTAATCAACTAGATCAGTTGGCAAATTGACTGACTAGAATACATAAATACGTATGAACTGCTAGACACATAAGTATTTCATAGAAAGTTAGTGGGTTTTTACCTGCAGGACTAGTCTGCTCTCATCATAGCAGGTTAGCTTTGTAGACAGTTGACCAACATAAGGACCAAATTGTGTTCTCTTCTGTATTACTTTCTTTGCAAATACACCAAGAACTGTGAAAAAAAGACCAGTCTAATATTAATCTAGACATCACAAACTATTTCTTGGATGTTTACACTTGTGAAATTGGAGATAAACAAAACAGTACAGAACACATGGATTCTTCTTCTAGACAAGTAAGCCCTAATTTAAAGAATATAAAAAGGATGTAAATAGGTACTGATAGTTTTCTTTTTTTAAATGAGTACTACATTGAATACAAAAGTGCCTAAAATCCACGACAGGACATTAAATTAAGTATGCAACACAAACATGCTGATGCTCTTCAAGCTACAGACGGATGTTATTATAATGCTCTGCTTGTTGACATAATTTGAGAGGTTGTTCTCTCCTATATGAGTGGAAAGAATCTATAAAAACACAAAATTATTCTGCTGCCATATCAACGGAGTGACAGCATAGAGATCTTGTCATTCTCTTTCTGAAATGCAATCTAGACAGGACGAATTCCACACAGGTACCTGTGGAAAATTTGTACACCAAGGGTGTCTTTTCCTTGTTCAAGTTTGGGCATTCAAATCACCTTGCCTTCAGAGGGAAACAAGAGACTTTCTATAATATAAACTGAAGATGCTGCAAAATGTAAATTACCCCACTGTGATCTTTTTGAGTTTGCAGAGGAAGGATGATTGATAGCATTTGCCATTTTGTTTCTGACCTCTTATTGAATACTATTTCCTGGTTTGCATGCTTGGGGAAAAGAAAGAAAAAATAGTAATAGTGCATGGCTGTTACTATTAGACACCAATTCAACATTCATTACACTTGGATAGACTGAACAGAGCTAACTGGTTGCTCACATGTAAATGTCATACCAGCTCTGACTAATGTCCTGCCATCAGCTTGCGCCTCTAATTACTAGAAATCAGTCATAAAAAACAGTAGCTGACTGTGACCTTTAGCTGTGCTCGGCTGAAAATAGTCTTCGTACTGTTAATGCCCAATGATTATGCCTTGAGTTTCTCATGAAAACAAGGCAGTGTTAGTACTTTTGCCTCCTCTTTCTCACATATGGGAAAAATATCTAAAATACTTACTCTGCTGGTTTCCAGCTCGCAGCTCCAACACTCGCAAAGTGAGGTAGTGAGGTAGGGTGAGACGGGCTCGGCTGGGAATAACCCTATCTTTAGCCCTGATGAGTGGTCCGTGGAGTTTGCATTCTCCTACAAGGCTTTTACCACAATCTTCACACCCTAAAAATCCAGAAAAGGGTTAAAAAATGTTACTAAAAATGACATGCTACTTTCCAATTTAGTCGCCTTTAATTAGCCATCTTGAGATTTGTCATCTTGAGAATGTATCTGGAATTACGAGTCCTTTTCTTCACACCAGTGTTTTATGTTAGATAGTGCAAAGATTATGTGCAAGAACTGCACTAGAAAGATTTGAAATAACCCCTCCAGTTTGTGCATTCTCTCCTGTGTGAATTGGTGGGTCCTGACCTCCAAAGATTATACATGTAAGTCATTTGGAGGTGTCACAAACTGTGCCTTAGAAGACTAGGATACCAGCAAAACTGAAGCTCACTTTATGCCCACCTATACATCAAGGTGCATATACTTACATAGAAATGAGAAAGACAAAGTTGTTAGTAACAACCACAGTGAGGTTGGTCCCTTCCAACCTTACCCATTCTGTGATTATGTAATTATGTAATTTCCAGAGATCGACAGAATCCAAGAAAGACTTTGTGCCTGCTGCACAGACCATTCTTAGTAGAACACATGACCCACAGTGTACCATGAAAAATGAGTACGATGGGTCTTACAGTCACAACTCCATTGACAATCATGAAATGAAAGCTTTCTTATAGGAGTTGCTGCCTATGGAAGTAAGGAAAAGTGGCACATCTCCCAGTTGTTGGTTCCCAACAATGACATCTGCAGGCTGAACACATGGACCATCCAGAGTAGTCACTAAAGAGAAATACATGTCTGCAAATGGACTTTCCCCCAGCACAGTGAGATATTTTTGGTTCAGTGCAGCTCGAACTGGTTGCCAGGGAAACTCATACTGAGCAGCGACACAACTGAGCAATGAGACTCCCCAGCAGAAGATCATCTCGACACTGCTGCCACACAGGACGATGGGAAAAAGGGGACTTAACTTCTTGCACAAAACCTTTTTATAGGCAGTAGAAACCACACCAGTGAGCCAACAATGCTTTACGACTGAGTTAAAAGGAAAAGCTGAAATTGGTCATCCATGACTACCTCATTTTGTTTTCCTTCTGAAAACTCTGCTGATCAAGTCTATTCAGTAAGTGACAATATGGAGCAGAATAGGGGAGACAGAACAGCCAAGAGAGTCCAAGGGAGTAACAGGACACTGCAGCTGAGACTGGGGGAGGAGAGGTGAGGCTTCACCACAGACAGGGGCTTGTAACCAAAGAAAGCTCAGGAGACTTTGACTGGGGAGACATCCGAGATGTCTTTAAGAAAAGACAACAGGACCATAAATGCCATTTTCAGGGTAGCTCAAAAAGGTTTTTATTTGTAAACACAAGTTGGCACTTGACAAAATTACACACCTTGAATGTCTAGTCCAAAATAAATTGGAAGTATTCCTACAGAGTTCTTTGGGCTCTCCTTCAGCTCTAAATGAAGAGGTAAATGTTTAGGTTGCAGGCACCACAATAGTCCATATTTTTAAATAATTTGGGGATGATGTTAAGTTTCTTTTGCCATGGCTCCCACTCTGCACACTTGCACTATGGATAGCTGAAATACATTACTTTTTTTGCTAGTATTACTAGATAAAGAACATGCTCCTCTACATCCTCCATCACTTAAAATGCAACAAAACCCCAAGAATACAACTGCAAGGCAGATTTTTCTTATTATACACTGATTTGTCTACCTGAAAGTCATTTATAGTTCGGCTGCAAGAAAAAAATTTCCTTGGTGATTTAACTTAATTGGCTTCTAAATAAATTCCAAAAGTCACCAAAGGACACCAAAATTAGGAGGGCTTCCTGAGCTTACCTAGAATAATAGTGACTTTGTCACAAGTCAAACAGCTCCTGCTTGGAGAGTCATTGTATGCAAACTGCCAAAACACATTACCAAAAGCAAAATGGAGACAAAGAACTGCTGTTAGAGGAAGGATGTGTCTAATCATAAAGTACACGACCTTATCAATCCACACCATACCTCTGTGATTCATCACTACCAAGCTCCTGAGCAAACCTTCCAGCCTCCCTGGGGCAGTGCCCACCACAGAGGCCCCACGGTGGGCAGCTCACAGGAAGGCTGGAAAGGGAAAGCAGGGAAAAAGAGTATTCCTTGAATCGGCCTCCAAATTCAGCACTAGTGCTCCAAAAGTTAACCCACCTTGGTCCTCCGGATCCAAGACACAAGGTCTGAAATAATTCACACATGTGGGTACTGGGGAGGCACTACTCTAAAATCAGGGACCACTTTGCAACCAAACAAGTGTTGAGCATGCCATTGAGCTCATCAGTTCCACAGTCAGCTCCCCAAGCAGCACAGCTAAGTGGCATGACAAAACCATCAGTTGGCCCTGAATGAAATTAGCTGCAGACCTGGAAGTGTTTTTAAGCACCTTGCTAGCATGGCTTGGGATTCTGACCTGGCATAGCTGCACAACACCTTGAAATATCCAGAACTGCCCAAGCCTTGTTCTATGATTTTTTTATGTTTCATTATATGGGACCCTGAAGATAACTAGAAGACTTAAGCTATTGAGAAGGCATACTGGAATTACTTTCACTACACAGTATTTCTGACCCCACATCAACATATTAGTACTCTAATTCAGAATTTATTGCACTTTAAAGATTGCCAGGTGTACCAAAACCACAGGATTGGAGCACTGCAAATAATTTTAGGGACGGCCCTGGGGAACAGGGATCTTTGTAATTTCCCCAAAACGAACAGTGCACAACTGTCAAGTTCACATTCTTTCTCAGAGATAACTACAGACCAAGTCACTATTCTTTACATTTCAAAAATCACAAATTTAGCAAATTCTTTGTGAAATTACATATACTATGGGTGAAAGAATGTATATATAGCTGCAGCGCGGCACTGGTTTGCAAAACTAACACAGATGTTCTACTCCTTTTTAACTTGGCTAATTAAGTAAAATACATTTTTTCAACAACAGCCTCGGAACACACTCTAACCTGGTCTAAAACATGGAGCATCCATCATTAGAAACAACACACTCTTTGTTGTATTTGCACTAGAAATGAAATATACTTGGTTAGAAAAAACACTTTCTATGAAGATATTTTTCTGCTTTTTGTTGGACACTTTAGTACCTCAATGCTTTTTCAGTTTCCTTGCTCCCTTAAACAGTATTTACACAAACCAAATTAATGGATTTGAGGTCATGTGCAAGCATGCAAGAAAAAGTAAAACTGCCACCATTTCTCTGCTTTGCTGTGATTTAGATGAGTAGGGAACAAAAAGAAATAAATGAGATTCACAGGAGTTACAAGCCGTTAAAAAAACAGATTGTGTCATTTACTACATCTTTGAACAACAGTGCTACATTGTCCCCTAGAGGGTATTTCTTCATACTTTCTCTGTCTTTACAATGATTCTGAAAAAATTCAAAATAATGCCTTACCTATCTGTAGACACAACTACACAAGCTAATAAATTTTGTAGCTGTTAAGATTTTTATTTTGCTGAACTTCACCCCTCCAGTAGCGGGGAGGCAGGCATACAGCAGAGCCCAGCATGGGTGCAGGTGCAGACTCCAACCAGGCTGCGGGTGTGCAGCCACCACCTTCATCACAAAGATGAGGTGTTCGCCCACTGCAAACTGCTGCTGGAGTGGCAAAGAGAAGTGTACATCTCCCATACACTCCCTGCCCTCCCAGCCTGGTATCCCTGCACCTAAATACATCTGCTCCTACTCCTCCAAACTATTGGGAAGTATGGCTGGCAGCAGCCATGGATTTCCCCTGCTCTTTGGAAAATGAAACCCACTGCCTGCAGGATGCACTCCCACCACATGAGCTGACTGAACAGTGTTCCCAGGGAGGAGAACAGGCTGTGAATGTGGCTCACCTGTACAATTCTCACCATGTTGGTGCTTTCCCCCAGTCCAGGTCTAGGTGACAGTTCTCCTTTGTTGCAGACTATACAGACTGGCAGCCTCAGTCGCCAGCCTGCCTTGTCCTCCAGATGGATCTGGGGCCAGCCACGCTGCACCAGGACAAGCTCCCGCAGACAACAGTAGCCAAGCTGACACGGCAGTCCAGCTTAGGCAAGTTGAACTTGAGCACAGTCAACAAACTGGTTTCCAAAACAGCAGCACTGTCGAAGCACTGTGCCACCCCCACAGGCACAAGCCCAGCCTCAAGGAGAGCTCATTAGCGTGGGCAAGGAGCCACAGACTGTGGTTACACAGAGTCCGCTGCAGAGATAACAGGAGCTATACATAACCATACTAGGAACTACAGTCACTGTCGTGATAGCTCAGACATGCCACTAGCTTCTTAACCAATCAGCAGCAGAACATCACTTTTTAAAACCAGTTTGCTAAAAAGTAGATGCCTATCAGGACGTCCTTCCTGCATTTTCTCCAACCTCTACTTTCAAGCGAGACTCTACAGCACCTGAGCACTTCAGTGGTCCACAAGATGCTAGTGGTACGATTATGTCCCCTGTGAAGGCAGAGGTAAATCATTCCTTCTAAAACATCCACTTTGAGCAAATACACCCTGTGAGAAATGATTGATGTCTGAGCAGCACTTGACATTTTCTGTGCTGTTTTGCAGCATTAGAATTAGCTTCCATGCACAGAGGGAACAAAGATCAGTGTACACAACAGTCCAAATCCTATCCTAATTACAATCATAAGATTTGCATAGCAAACAACAGTAATTTATCCCAGAGTAAAACTGTACTGCTCTGTCAGCCTTGTTCAGCTTCCACATAGAGGAACACAGCAAAAACACCCTCTGGATATTTTCTGTTCAAGATATACAGCACTATCAGTCTCGCTTCTTCTTACCCAAAGCTGCATGAGGTGGTGCATGAGGGTTTCCTGCCCTGTGGTTTGCTGTGCAGCACTCTGTGCTGGAAAAGCTTAAAAACCTTGTTCTAAAAAATTATTTATTTGGCAAAAAAGTGAAAGTACTCAATGAGAAAACAGTTAATCATAAGTTATTTTCCCATTATTGTGGGCCACTAACACAATTCCCTCTGTATAAAGGTTTATGAAAGAGGCTTTAGGTATCCTATTTGATGTGCAAAATGAAGATCTTAACTGATTAATAATTTATACTATTTATAGTAAAGTAAAATACAATTTGTTATAGTTACCGGACTGCAGAATGTCATGCAAAATTTTCTACTGACTGATCATTACTTTTTAATTGTAATAACTGATCCCTAATCCAGCACCAGAATAGATAAACATTTCTTCAGTGTCTCTTTTTTATGTCTTTTCAATGTAATACACCAAAAACTTGTATTAACAGAGATGTACAACTGTTCAGCTCTCCACGGAAAAAAAGAAAAACCAAATAAACCAAGAAACCACACTCCATGCTGACTTTGTAATCACAATTGCTCATCTGAGCAAAGACTGAAAACTTGCACTTTTGTGCGTGACAACATATACTATATGGGAAGCAGGTACTGTCTTTTCCATAACTCTGCACCCAAAATAACACCATCCTCAAAAAGAAGGAGAAGCGGGGTGGAGGGGGGTTAGGAGATTTAATCCTACATGCATGAGAGGGAAACTTTATCCACTTCAAGCAGTGAGTTCCCATGACTTCGATACAGAGACCCTGAAGCCTTGCAGTCTAGCTGTGGACATGCTGCTGGGGCAGGATCACCTCCTTACTAAGGACTTGTGCTGCTGACTGCCATGCCCAGGCTTTCTGGTGAGTGGACAGGAGTTCCTGAGATGCCGATGGAGGGGGAGGAGGAGTCCTGCTCCTGCACAGGGGTGAGCAGCACCCTTCAAGTAAATGCATATGCCTCCTGGGACCCCCTCTCCCTGGGAAGAATGGTAGGTGGTTTGCAAACATCCCAGAAATCATTCTTAACATTAAGCATATTCATGGGAACATGACCTCACTCTACTAAAATGTAAAACTTTAAAAATGAGTTACTATATTTGGAGACAGAAACAGAGAAAGAGAACAGCAAACATGCCTTACTGGCACCCCACCCCATATATTCAGTCAGACTGGCAGGTCAAGCTAATTCCCTATAATTGGGACCCAGCACTGCAGGTGAATCCAGCCCTCAGGCATCCTGACCCAGCCACTGATCTGGACTGATACCTCCCCTCACCTCACCTTCATTTTCCCCCTGCCTCTGTCTTTGTTCCCAAGAAGAATGAAGATTCAGAGAGAGGGCATATCCTTTACTTTCCATCAGTGGGAGATCATCTGTCAAGGCATTTGCTCCTTCCTCACAGCAGTATGATCCTGACAGCACAGCTGTTCTTATGGAAGAATGCCTCTAGAAGGGGGGCTCAGAACTTACATGACTGAAAAGAAAACTTCTAATGCAAAGCACAAATGCATTTTCCTGACAGACACAAGTTCCACCATGTAAATTCTTCAGAATTCCAAAACTTTGTTATACAAACATATACAAGATAACAACACCTATGATCCATTTGTNCAAACATGCCTTACTGGCACCCCACCCCATATATTCAGTCAGACTGGCAGGTCAAGCTAATTCCCTATAATTGGGACCCAGCACTGCAGGTGAATCCAGCCCTCAGGCATCCTGACCCAGCCACTGATCTGGACTGATACCTCCCCTCACCTCACCTTCATTTTCCCCCTGCCTCTGTCTTTGTTCCCAAGAAGAATGAAGATTCAGAGAGAGGGCATATCCTTTACTTTCCATCAGTGGGAGATCATCTGTCAAGGCATTTGCTCCTTCCTCACAGCAGTATGATCCTGACAGCACAGCTGTTCTTATGGAAGAATGCCTCTAGAAGGGGGGCTCAGAACTTACATGACTGAAAAGAAAACTTCTAATGCAAAGCACAAATGCATTTTCCTGACAGACACAAGTTCCACCATGTAAATTCTTCAGAATTCCAAAACTTTGTTATACAAACATATACAAGATAACAACAACTATGATTCATTTGTAGTTCCTAACAGGAAGTAATCATGACAGTCAAGCACATCTGGGAACAGTATTGCCTGGTGCCCATGAAGTACTACAACAGGCACAGCCAGAAGGAATTTAACCAGTTTCCCATAAAAAGTCAGTCTCACACCAATCCCAATGAGGCTTTCTACTATGCTCCTTCTGTCTAGCAAATCTTAGGAACAAAACAGTTAGAGAAGCCTCAAGGACCACAGCTGGGCTGTGAAATTCATCGGTTTTGGCAGGTTCCTGCAAAGCCTGTGCAGCAAAAGTGTACCTATGCTCTGCTTTGTCTTACAAACTTCCCAGCTAGGAGGGGAAAAAAGTTACCTTCACTGTCTGAACATCTGAAATGGCAGTAACTTACAAGCCTTTCCCACAAAATTAAAGGAGGAAATGAAACCAATAAACTCACAACACAAAAAACCCCTAACAAATCAAACAGCAGGTAAAGTATGTAGGTGTGTTTATCAAGTTTAACTTCACTGGAGTCTGAACAACTGATTTATCAAAGTTCTTGGTAAGTACATTCATCTAAAAATTACTGGAGATCAAAAAACTCATTGATTGATTGAAAGCTAATTTAAAAAATAATCGTCTTCTGGTTATTCTTGGTATAAAACATACGTGTCACCACACAGGGTTTGGTTGTTATCAAAATCCATATACATAATGAGCAAAGTTCAAGTAAAATCACCTCCCATAGTTTACATCTAATAGCTTCTAATCAGCACAAACAAAGAGACTTCTTTCATTGTTAAAAGCTGAACACCTTTTAAACAATCAAATTGAAAAATGTTGTTAGATTTTTCAGGGCTTTTTTTTCCTTCTCTCTCTTTCCCTCCACTGTCTTGGCATGAAATCATGTAAAATTAGATCCAGAAACATGGAAGGAAGTTAACAGCAAATTAGCAGAAACAACTACTACTTTTTTTTTGAGAAAGAGCCTCGGTCATCATAGCCTGGTCCTACAAAATGCCCTGCAAGAGCTTCCCAAGATGAAAGCCTTCCTCCTGCACTCTGCCCGTCTTCCCCAGCAGCAGTCAAATGTGGTGCAAGGCTGTGGCTCCTTGGCTGCAAAACCTTTGTCTTGCTTTAGATCTTCACTAGCACTGTTCAAACTATGCTGCTTCCGTACTGCAGACAGCAAAACTAAAATCTCCCTGTTCTCAGAAGTACAGACAGCCATCAAGAGAGTCATAATCAAACTGCTTATAATGACCCTGGGGCTCCTGGGCCACATGCTGGACCCTCTAATCTACATTTCCCACAGCACAGATTTTACCTACCACAACTAAAGTAACTCTCATTGGTCACAAACAATGAGGTCTCTTGTGGAGATTTTTGACAGTCTGGTTGATTTATTTTAGTGTCAGACCTTTTAGTGGAGAATGTGAATGCTACTGCAGCAATTTAACACAGACATCAGAATTTTCCATCTTTTTTCTAGCAGAAAAAACCCAGGCTCATATGCCTTCCTAAATGTGTTTATGTATAAATACACATACACACA
>VYZS01063200.1:0-32901 GCA_013400695.1 Neodrepanis coruscans
TAAGAGTGAAAGCAGAGCTCCTGCCCCAGCTCTCCCTGTGAACAGTGGCCTCTCCAAACAGTTTCATTCCATCCCATCCTTACCCAGCTGCAGCTGTATTCCACCAAGTCTCTCTTCTGGAGCTTGATGACCTTATAAAGCATGGTTTGGTTTTGTTTAAAGAAACAAACCCGACTGCCTGCAGGATACTGTGATCCCAAACAGTATTTTTCAGCAATAGGGTTTGGTGAGGCTGTGAAATGATGTGCTGGTGAGTCATGACCCCACTCTCCACAGTGATCTGATCTGTCAAACAGCACACCTGGTTTTCTTGCTCAGGGTCAAATATTTGCTGTCTGTCTGAGCATAAAGGACATTTCCCAGCAAAACCCAAATACCTGTCTTTACAGTGGTGCATCCTTTCACTGCTGGCTGTTCTCTCACACCCTCAGTCGCACAGAGGAGCCAGATGTAAAGCCAAAGTGAAAAAGCAGTAACCAAAGTTGCACACAAAGCAAAAGATGCCCCCAAATGCCATTAGCCTGAAGGAAACAGCGAGCTATCAGAGTCCAAATCACCCTCTGTGAGCGCAAACGTAGTTCCCATTAGTTTCAACAGACTCTGTTACACTTCACTGAAGTAGGTCTTTTAGGGTTTATTTGAGGTTAACTGCCCAAATCCCTGGCTTGCAGACCTCTTAATGTCCAAGATAACAAATGCAAAGGCAAATAGGAGCTAGGAAAGAAGCTGTGCTTGTGTCTGGTTCCCTGCTCTGGCTCCCTGTGTTTGCTGACAGCACAACTATTCAAAGCATTTGGCTTCACACACATAGTGGCCATCCTGGTTTTATTCCAGCAGTCCCAAATACGGCCCATTTCTCCTCCATTTGCTCTTGGGGACTTTGCATAACAGCCAGGGAGAGATACCCACAGAGAGTAAACAAGTCTTATCGGCACTTTTCCATGATTATTGACAAAGAGAGTCAATTATAAACAGGGCCTGGCCGCCGCAGGCACAGAAGCTGGGCTTTGTCCACACCTGGAGGATGCTGCAGTGGGAAAAGCCTGGCACTGGGATAAAATGTTGTGTATCCCATGGGCCGAGGGTGCTGTTTGCTGGTGCTCTGCCCAAATGAGGTGCTTTGTGGGGCTGATGAATGGGGTAGGACTGTCACACCCACACTGACTGCCCCTCTGTGTGCAGGGGTGCCCTCTGGAGCAGCTGCCTGGCCACTGCCCTGCCCAGAAAGTGGACAAAAAGAACCAGGCCTTGAATAAAGGAGGATGTGTGTGAGCATGGCTCCTGCATTTGGGGAACACAACACTGGCTGCTGTCTCGTCTCTCAATGGGGTTGACAGTGTTGAAGGGGGTTATCATCCCCAACTCCCAAAGGCAGAAAGTTGTCTTTTGACATAAAATGGTTCTTTTTCTGTGTCCACCGAACCAGTACTGAATGTAAAAGTGAAAACCAAAAAGCCACCAAAACCAGACACACACCCCCTTTGCTTCTCTTTCAGTCAGTGTGATGCTTCTGGTAGAAACAAAGAACATTTAAAAACAGACATTTCTGGAAGAGTAACCTAAACTATTAACCCAGCAATGGGGGAAAGGGCTTACTCATTGCCTTGGCATTTTTTTTTTCTTTAAAGCACCCTTTATGCTGCAAGAGGCAGGAGCTGTTGGTGTTGTAGAGCTGCCCCATAGGAAGGATGCTCCCAGGGTAAGGACAGAAGGACAACTGGCCATGCCTCTGCTGCACCATGGTGGTGTTTTCCACCACTGCACAGTAAATACAGATGCAGATCAGCTTCAGGCAAATGGCTCAGTGCCTGGTGTCCCACAATCTCTCTGTATCATGCTGTTTTCTCATGCATGAACATGTGCAGCAACTGAGTTCATGTTCAAGTGTCTGTGTGGTGCAGGATTTAGAACCATGAACCAGTCAAACAGCACAACAGCCTTTAAGGTGTACCCATCTCCCAGATAGAAATGGACAGGTAAGGTGGGGAGAGGAAGAAGGAAGTGCCACTGAAGACTGGGAGCTGGACAAAACAGTGCTGTGATTTCATTAGTGGTGCCCCTGGGATCAGCAATAAGCCAGGTTGATCTCCAAGCTTTCCAGGAGGCAAATTTACACACCACAGTCCCCACGCTCACCTTGGATGACCCCAGACCTTCACTTTCATCTACAGCTTCACACCAAGGGCTGCAACTTCACATCAAAGAGGAAGCTTTGGACTGGTCCCAGGCACTGAGATGTGAATTAACTGGAGAGAGACCAAAAGGGAACAGTGGGGAGAGTGAGAAGACACGATTTATGAGGAAAGAGTGAAAGAATGAGGGTTGTTTAGTCTAGAAGACGGATGATAGTGACCTTCAAATACATTCAGGATAGAGGAATGGATACATCCTTTCCCAGGAGCTGTGGTGGATAATAGAAGTAGTAACAGACTTAAGTTGCATCAAGGATGCCTTTGGTTACATGTCAAGAAACACTTTCACATTTTCCTGTGTTTGCTCTCCAAGCTTGCTGATGGAGTCTTCTTCTCTAGACTTTTAAGAACAAGATTAACATATTGGTTGATTTCTACATAGCAGGAGCCTGAGTCTCTCCTTTTTATGGTTTGGTTTTGTTTTTAATAGAACCAGTGCAACCCTCACTTAACCAACCTGCTTCTTGTTATGGAAAGAGTCCACATGTGGAAAAGATTTCAGGGATCACAGCCCATTATTATCTTTGGGCAACAAAAGGGTGCTTTATGAGATAAGAAAAAGCCCCAGATTCCCAGACACCTCAGGAGAGGTGCTGTGGTGCCTCTCCCAAAGGCACAGCACAAAGCCACAGCTGGGACAAGGGCTCAAGCACCATTCCTCACACTACAGGAACATGAACATCAACCTGGGCTCCTGCAGAGCTTCAGGAAGGATCCAAGTACTGGTGCTTGTACTTGGGTGTTCTCAGCGTTTTTCTACTTTCTCTTTATTTTGGGATCATCTGCCTTCAGCGTCCTTGTCCTTGAAGCCTCTCACAGCTCTTTGTACTTCTAACAGCTGCTGGCAGCAGCCCAGTCCTTCCAGGAGGAGGCGGGAGCACCATCCCATTTACCCACTGCAAAGAAATGCTCCTTCCCTGTAATTCCCAGAACCGTGCATGAATGCAGAGCCACACCTGCTGGTCTTGCTCACCCTGCCTAGGGTCACCTGAGAAGTGGGAAATGGGGGAGAAACTCATGGTTCCTTCCAACCCCTCGTGTCCCCAGCCTTGAGGAGCTGTGACTTTGTGCCAGTTAGGGACACAACCACCTATTTGCCACCTGCTGCTTCAGCCACAGCCCACAGGCTGGAATGTCTCCACTGGCTTCTTTATTAAATTGCAATGTTTGGTGAAAAGCTGTCACACCCTTCTGTATCAATTTATGATCACATCTACACCCCCTACTAGCATTTCCTGGGTCTCTAAGGACCCCTCCAACTCTTCTCCCTCTCCTAGCAGGCAAGGTTCAGTGGTTTGGGACAGCTTTTTTCTGTCTCTCCAGACACCCTCATTTCCTGCTCCTCCTGTTTTAACCACTGGGCACAACAGTTCAAGAATACAAATTCTGTCCAAGTCTCTGAGGCCTGAGAAGAGACCTGCTGCACCTGCCACTATATAAAAATAGCTACTGATGTGAAACTCTGAGAAGATAAAGCTTGTGCAGGATAAGCTCATGGGATCCTATTTAAGCGTAAAACAGAGGAATTCAACATTCCTTATTCCCCAGTGACACCCAAAGAGCTCTTTTCCCTCTGTGCAGCACACCAACAGCTAAACCCCATTATCCTGATGGCATCTGATCCCTAAATTAGTATCAACTCCCTCTCTTTGGCTCAGGTGCTGGCAACAGTCAGGAATGGACCAGCTCAAAGCATCCAGTGCTAGAAATGACCTTGTAAACTCTTTGAGTTGCTTTAGCCCAGATCCCAGTGCTGGTAACTGTATTCCTTCTAACACTGAGAGGTTAAAGACCACAAACTCTTGAGACTTGGGAGGAAAATCGCCCACCTGCACCAGAGTTTGCAGCCAGCAGATGTAACCCAGGCTGCAGTGCCACTTCAGACCATCACAGTGGTTACTCATGGGCTGCAGTGGCCCTTGAAGCCACAATCCAGCATTTTGCTGGTTTCCAGGGCCCTGGACATGGAGGAAAGGACACAACGAGTGCCGCCCTCGCACCTCAGCAGGAGATGAGTTATCTCAGGAATGCCACAACATCTGGGACAGAGGAGTTCCTGAGGGATGCTCTCATGGAGGGAAGGCAGCTGGGGAGATGGTGGGAAGCGAAGGAGGCAGGAGGGAGGGCAGAACAACAGTTATTTATTTTGATTTTTAAACCCAAAATTTCTAGTTTGTTTATTCTGAGCTCTGGGGAGAGAGCGTAGATTCCTAGAAAAAGGGTCTGGGAAAAAGAGGTTCCCATGTCCTTCAGCCCATCAAAGACTAGGACAACAATGTTTATTTGAATTTAAAAAATAAAAAACAAAGACAGGCAACAGCCCCTGTCCCCATCCCCACATGGATGCTGGTACATGCTTGTCTGGATTATAGAATCATGGATTCACATGATGGTTTGGATTGGAATAAACCTTAAAGATTATCTCGTTCCTTTCCCCTGCCACGGGGAGGGACACCTTCTACTATCCCAGATTGCTCCAAGCCCCATCCAACCTGACTTGAACACTTCCAGGGATGGAAGCAAACCATGGCAAATGAGGCAGCTGCCTTATCAAGCAGTAACACTTGGGGTCTTTTGGTCTTGGTTTGTCAGAGAGGAGGGTGAGGTTTTTAGGATTTGAATCTAAAATTACGGTAGCTAAGGGTTTTTTTAACTTTTTTTCCCCTCTTCAGTTTATGTCAACGTCCTCAAGCACAAAATAACACATGAATTGTACAAGCTGGTGACGCTGCCAGGGAGCAAACTTGTCATCCTGCTGGTCCCTGCCCTGGGAATTGCAAAGGGACACAAGCTCAAAGAAATGGAGCATCTTCCAGTCTGAATCCTGCTCCTTTTATGAGGAAACTCTCATCCCTGCCTGCAGAAGCTCTGCAGAAGCAGACCTGGTGGGCATTGATGGTACAGAGGAAGGGCTTTGCAGTGATACAGAGCACAGCTGTGCCAGGGAGAGAAGAGCACCAGATTCCCAGGATGGTGGAGTGGGAAGAAAAGGGGAGAGTCTATTAAAAAAACAAGTGTTAGAGTAAGATATAAGAAAATGCACTGCATGTGTTTGTACTTTAAATAATTCAGAATGTAAGGGAGACATCAGTCTGTCTGAGCACCTCCTGCCATTGGACCTATCACAGAGTCCAGATACAGCAGAATTAAATTTATTGCATTTTTCCTGGATAGGTTTTAGCCAAAGCAACAGCTTAACTCTTTGGTGTTCCCTAGCAGGAACTATGAAGAATTATACATCAGTCTGATGTGTGAGCTAAAAAAGAGACTTTTTTTCCTTAAACCTCTGCCTGGAGAGGTTTGGTCTGGTGCTGCTTTTCAGTAGGAGAGAGTTCACATTTGGCAGGAAAACACCATTGAAATCAGGCTTAGAACAAGTGTTGGAGAAGGAACCTTGCCTGCAATCACTCATGAGCAGATATTTGGTACATCAAGCTCTCCTGGGGGCAGCAGTTCACATGCAAAGCTGCTGTCTGGAGAGGTGTGTTTCCATAGAGAGTGACAGCAGGGAGCCACAGCACACAGCCCAGCTCCTCACTGGACTTGGGATAACCCAGGTCAACTAGCCAGGGTTAAATCAGAGAATCCACAGCTTTGCACAGGGAATGGGAGAGACAGGGGAGATGCCATCCCAGCTTAGGTAGAGATGTGCAGGAGGAAATCTGGCACTGAGGAGACCTGACATGGAGCAAATGTCAAGGGAAGAACTTGGTGGAAAACCACATCAAACACATATCCAAGTTTTGGGGACTGCATGTGCATTTGGACTCAGCAATGGGGTCCAAAGCACATGTATTTGCCTGTTTTGAGTCAGCTCAGGAGCCATTTTCCATCTATTACAAGCATGAGAGACAGATCAGTTTCTCTTGTCCATCTCAGGTGCTGCAGGTGTAGGCCCCAGACACGTGTTGCAATGTCCATTTGCTGCAGTATTCCTTGGATGTGTTTTACCTCCACACTGCTGAGAGGCTTCCTGGACTCCCACTTCAGCCACACAGGAGGAAGATGACTCAAATTCCCTCCACTGCTTCCACTCCTCTGCAGAACACACTTTGAATTTAAGACCATGTGTGGAGATTGGAGGTCTAACCAACCCTACCCTAACTTGGCTCTTCTCACTCTTCAATGTATTTGCAGACTTCAGAATTACTGGGGCTCAGAGAGTGTCTCCTTGTGGTAGGCAGGACAGTATTTGGTGAGATTTTGGTTCTTACCTGGGCTGAAGGAAGGCAGGGAAATCACACACCAAGAGGTGCAAAAGGCTATTTTTATTCTGTCTGGGTTTACACTCACACGTGTGGGTTTGTTGGGTTGTTGCATGAGCCAATTCTCAGCTGGTTTGCTGACAAAAGCAAGGAACAACTCATCATTCTGAATGGAAACACCCTGATTTAAAACCATGAGTGATCTGACCTCTAAGATCCAGTGCAATAATAAAAGTGTATTTCTTGCTAGTAAGTTGCAGAGAAAATAAACTGACAACGAACTCATTTCAGTGTCATTAATGTTTAAGTATATTTAGCCTCATAAAATGGGCTATTGAGGGAATTTCTGGAATGTAAAATGCTGCTAAGTAGAAAAGGAACATATTAAAGTCTGGTATCTGGTAGTCATTTCAGAATACACAAGAGAGTAAGCTGGACCACAGATATAGATGAAGCCTTTGGAGGTTCCCAGGCTGGTCTGAGGCATGTTGGGTCGGTGAGTCCTTGGATGCTTCCCCTCTGCACCCAACACTGGTCACTTGTGGAGAAATGATGCTGGAAAAAATGAACCTTTGCTCTGAGCCACATGGAGATGTCCTTACATTTGGTAAACAGTGATGATTAGGCTGAGCTTTTATTCCCTTCCTGTAAATTTTCATGTTTTCTTTCTAATAAAAATAATCATTACAGAAAAAACTTTAGGAAGTAAAGTGCAAGGAGGAGCCTTGTCTTGTTTTCTGGCAGCAAAAACATGGATCAAAGAACAAGAAAATTCTCCTGCTTTGCAGTTCTGTGCATCTTTCAAAATCCTTCTCCCACTGCAAGCAGTCCTTGGGATTGACCACGAGTGCTTCCCAGCCCACAGAAATGTTGCAGCAAGGATTTACCCCATGAACTTCCCTTTCCTCCTACCTCCTCTCCCTGATACACCTACACACTGATATCCAACTACCTCCAAAAGATCTCTGAGGAAGTAGAAGCTAAAGGCTTCTCCTTTGGGGGTTGTTTGCCCTTCTTAATGCTGAACTTCTTACCCCTTCTCTGTGAGAGGTGGTTCACATCCTGCTGACTGGGCCCTTCACACTCCAGTTCAAGCCAAAGACACAGCCCTGACCACGTCTGAACAATGACAGCACAAATTCAAGACTGTGTACATACCCCCCAAGTTTCCCCCCAGTGTGATTGATCAAATATTTGCTTTTCTTAAAGCAGATAACATTTGTGAACTTACAATCTTCAGCCACAAAGCCTTATCCCTCTGTGCTATTTATCTCCACAGTACAAAGGCCAATTGATTTCTTTCATGACAGCCAGACTCAGGCTCTCAGCTTTCACCCCTGCTGCAGTTCCTGGTTTTAGTCTTTGGTTTGGACTCATTTGGAGAACAAGGGAGAACAATAGGGAGAAGAGGGTCAGTAAGGAACAAGAGTGAACCTCAAATAGAGCCATCTGAGTACAAAAAAACCCATTCAGCTCCTATGAACAGGGAAGGACTAACTTAGCCCATGGTTCTTTATGTCTGTCACACAAATTTCTGGTGCTCTGAGTGGAGGTTGGCACTTGCAAAGGGCAGCTTGAGCCTCTTAAGTAAGTTAGAGAAACCACAGTGCCTAAAGTTAGTGCCCTCAGCCCTCAGGGAGTGAATGCCAGGTATTTCACATACTCCAGGATAACAAATACAGTTATGGTGCCTCAGGATTAACTTTTGAACCCTGAAACTTGAGGTCAAATTTCCATCTTCAGTTGGGAATCAGGAGTGACATGCTGGTCTGCAAGCCCAAAGCACAGCAAGGGATACTGGAGATACTGGCAGCAGCAAGAAAAGCACAGCTTGACACAGGGACAAGGTATCACCATTCCTTGGTTTCCCTCCCAAATTTCAGATGCAGGCCCCACTGGGCCAGGGAGACTGCTGGAAGAGCCACGAGGATCTGCAGCCTCAGGATGACCTTCAGAAATGGAATCACTTCAGGAAATGGAGCTATGAGAAAAAGATCCATTAAAAAAATACAGTGGAAAAAATGCATCACTTGGCTTAGTTTTAGTTTTGAAAGTAGGGGAAGAGCCTTAAGTTTCTCACTCTTGCATTTTGTTTTTCTTATCCTTTTCTATAGAGGAAAGAGCTGTTCTGCCTGTGACTTGTGGCTGTTGCCTGAGTGCATGGAGAGCTACATCCACTGTTTTCCTTGGTACTCCAAAGGGCTTGAGAGCCAGTCCTTTCACTCTGTACATTATGTCTGCCTTTAAAATGACAGGGAAAACTACTCCACAGGTTTCCTTGCTGCTTTTGTAACCCTGTTCATTCTCCATCTGAACTGCCTAACAGGGCAGTTGGGTACCTGAACTGTTCAGGGCAGGCCCAGTGGAAAGGTCTTCTCCCTTTCAGCCTCTTTGAAATTGTCCTGTCTTGGGCACCAAAGGGAGACACTAAGAATTAATCCTTTCCAGAAATGCCTTGAGCAGGAGAACTGTCAAAGCCAGGGCTGGATGTGTGGAGGGCTGATGTGTAAAATCAGGTGGGCTGGAGAAGTTGGTAGAAAAAATCAGAGGGCAGAGGAGCAGCCTCCATATTCACAGAAGGGCAGAGAATCTCCTCTGGGGAAAGCAGACCTAGTGCCAGCAGCCTTCTGTGGCATTAAATTTGGCACCTTGAAGCTTTGGGATCCCCCTTCAGGTTCAGCATACCCAGGACCTTCCTTTCCTTCCCCACAGGCCCCTCTGTATTTCCACCTTGCTTTAGAAGAGGCTCCTTTAAATCAGTGACCTAATCCAGGTTTCTCCTGTTTCAGAGAAAGCTGCCAGAGAAAAGAAGGCACAACTGGAAAGATGCTTTTTGCTTTTGAGCCATGCTGACACATTCCATACTCACACTGTGAACATCTGAGACGTTCTCAAGCAACTCCTCAGCCAGTTTTCCCTACTCCATCCATCCATCCATCTCTAGAATTAGTCATCATTGGAATAACAGTAAGACTGGGTATTGCTGGAAGCCAGTTTCAGCCTTTAGGACCATGAAACAACTTGATCCAAAAGCTCACTAAGACCTGTCTGGCGCTGAGGGGGAGACAATTTCCTACTCAGCTGACTGAGTTTTTCCTTGTATTCTCTCATTTAATCACAAATAACGTCATCTGCACAGCACAGATACAGGAGAAAACACACAAAGCAAGAGCTACATGCTGGAAAGAGAACATGAGAACCAGCCAAGAACAGCAATTTACGATAAAACTTTTCCCTTCAGATGTCGTTCCCAATTGTTTGAAAAGCACGGCGGAAAAGGAGACCTTGTATTGTTTCCTTCCTACAAAATCCATTAGTTTTGCAAAAAGCACAGAAAATCCTGACTGTAGGTAGATGTGCCCTGTGGAAAGCTTCCAGTGTCCTTGATAGGGAGACCTACTGTTGGCAGCTTGGCTTCCAGAAGACAAAACAGAGCAAATACTATCAGCCATCACTATCCCAAGGTGTGCTGGCCAGGCAGGAGTCACTAAACCACTTCCAGAGCACAGGTGTTCTTCCAAATTCCCTCATCCAGACATGCCCTGGAACATCTCACAAGACTGAATGAGATCATTAGACACAGAGATCATAATTCATAGCCTGGCTTTTTGTTGTGTGTTCCACCTCCCACCTGATATGTTAAATGATGTCATATAACATGTTACCCCTCCACAGACTAGGGATGTTTTTAATTGTTCTCCTCTAGATGTACACAGGAGATTTACTTTCCTTAAGGAATCTGAAAGAAAAAGAGGGGACAACAAAATACTCTAGAAACAGGCACACCTCTGTTGAAATTGCCATGGTTAAGTCAACATACAGAGAGCCAGAGTCAGGAGCAGTCCCATTAATTTCAGTTTGCATCAGTTCAGAACATGCCTCTCAAAGGTTTAGGGTCACTTAACCTTGGCTTTAAGGAACTCTGTACTTTGGGATCCCATTCACTTTATCACCATGAAATAACATATCTGGAATTCGGGTTGTTTGTGCATGAACTCAATAGCAAAGATAAATGAAGTGGGAACTGCCCACATCTCTTGCATATGGAAATCTGTTTAAAAACAAGAACACCCACACAGCTAATCATCATGAGATGAGTTTCTTGTTGTTTTGTGGTTGTGCTCACAATAGAAACACTGTTCTGTGATGGAGCATTTTCGGCCTCAGGTTTTGTTCTCATGGTGCTTTTATTTGCACACCCAATCTCACTGAGACTCAACAAGTCACTGTGAAACAGATGTTAACAGTTTATTGATTCTCACTGGAGTTCTTGGTGATTCCCTCATCAGAAATAAGAATCAAAGGTGGGGAAAGAAAAAAGTACTTAGACTTTAGAAGATGCTGTGTCAGATTCAGTGGCTGAACTAAGTGGTGGGTTTGAATCTACCCTCCCTCAACCCAAAGGTTGTTTGCCCCTGTTTTACCTCCTCATTTTAAGAGCTTTGTAGGAGCTGCCAAGCCCATTCCTTGTGTGAATTTTGTCAGATGCACCTTTCATGAAGTCCAAAGGCCCCACAAACCTGGCAGCCAGGCTTCCCAGGTCAGTGTCATTCCTGGTTTCACTTGGCTCAGGATGGAACAAGCTGTGTTGATTAGAGACCTGTCACCACACAGAGCAGCTGATTGTCACATCCTTTCATTGCCACTAACATCTCCTGGCATGGACAGTCTCTGCAGGAATAGAAAGCATTTATCCTCCCTCTTATTTTATAGGGAAAGCAAAATTGAGCAGGTTTACCCAGGAACACTGTGATAAAGAAGAAAAATTCAGGGCAACCTCCCCAGTTCCTGCTGTTCCAAAACTTTAAGTAAAACCTACAAATGAGGCCAGTTCACACTAAAACAAGGTTTTAAAAAGGATTTCATAAGCTATTTCTTCATTTGCTCTTGCAGTAGCACATGAGGAAACACAAGGTCTCAGCTATTAGTGGCTGTGGATGGAATTGCAATTCCCTCGTCTCCAGTGCCTCTGTGACTACAACTGCCTACAGGGAAGGCAGCAGAGATGGTTTTACCTTCAGCTTTGCACACATGCTTGGTCCAGAGCCACTTGGAAGGGGCTCTCCAAGACAACATAGTTGAGAACAGATGCACCCTCAGCCCAGTGGTTGCTCCTGTGCTTCGAGCTGTGCTCAGATAAGGCCAGTGAGTTTCATGGGGCTCCAGGAGAACAATGTATTGCCCCTGAAGGTGAGCTGAGGTAATAATGCTTGATAGCTGGATTGGATAAAGGGGGAACAGCCATATCATCCCCCAGCCACACTGTGGGCCAATTCAGAACACGTGAGGATAATTTCTTTTGTCCAAAGCTGAGCCCTGCCCACAGCCACAGGAGGAGGAGAGCAGTAATATCACCACTCATACGTGTCAGCAGCTCTTCATGCTCAGCTCTCCCCAGGGAGCAGCACAATATTGCTTTCAGGAAGCAAAGCTCATATTTTCTGCAGTGATGAATGGGATAAGTTCAATTCCTCCCCCCCATATTCCCCCAGCACACACCCCACAAACAGCTCAAGGGGTCACAGCTGGCTGGGGCAGTGCTACCAGCACTGAGCATCACCTGGTCCCATCTGAGCTACTGGGAAGCTTTCATTAGACACCAAGGGATAGGTGAGGATGTGATTGTTGTGCCTTTTTGATTGAGGAATAAGAGATCTGCTCTCATCAGACCGAACAGTAGCAAGCCCTGGCCCCAGTGAGCAGTTTTACCTGATCCAAAGCATCATGCAGAGACCACTGCAGAGCCTGCAGCTGGGTCCAAACCACTCCTATTATCCAGCCTCTGGCACGGCAGCTGCTGGGCTGGGGTTGTTAATATTCACTGCTGGTTCATGGCCTCAGGCTGGTTTCTCCAGAGCAAAAGGGGTGTGAGGGGGAGGAGGAGGAAGCTGCAGCTGAGAACAGGTATTGGTATCTGCTGTGCAGCTCCCGGGACTTCTGCATTCAAGGGCTCACAGTCAGAGGTCAAGTCCACATTGACTCCTGGCAACACACACACCTCTTAGAGAGGACAGAGGTCACAACCTCTGCTCGTGTGGCTCAGTACATCTTCTAAGAGGCCTGTGAGACAGAAGGAGCAGAAAAACCATCCCAAACAGACAGCTCTTCAATCCCTTCCAACACTCTTCCATCCCACACAGAGAGGTGAGTCAGTGGCCTTTGGACCTCTGGTGCTGTGGAAGCTCTCCAGAATGCTTTCAGTGCCTTGACCCTTCTGGCTGTCTGATCCCACACTCAGGTAGCAAAGCCAGCATTAACATTTCACAGGGTGGGTTCAAAGCTGGGATGAAGATGAAGAGATGCTGACATGGCTTGTGAAGCCCACAGGGACCTCTGGCTCAAACAAACTGGAAGGAGCTAAACAGAGCAGAGGAGTCTATTTGTTTTGCAAATCATGACAGTTGCCAGCTCTTCCTTACCTGCTAAACGCATCTCAAGCTTGTGGAAAAGTATTTGGGAATGAGATCATGACGCCAGCTGATGCTGGTGTAATCTTCTCACCTCAAGGGCCAAGCTGCAATCAGCTCTCCTGGGAGCAGGGCGTGCTTGAGGCCACGAGCAGGAAGGAGGACTCCTGCCTGCGGGAAGCTGACCCCGGGCAGGATGGGCTGATAGCCACCTATCAGCAGGATTTCCATTGCTTGCAGTTGGCAGAGCCTCAAATCTGCTTGGACTGCTGCCCCGCTGCCTCGTCGCTATCCCAAACTTCCTCTGATCCCAGGAACATCTCAGCCCCACCAGGCACCGTCCCAGTGCAGCCCCCTCACCCATCCCATCCAAATATCCCCCGAGGGCTGCACGCTCTGGAGCAACGAGTGGATCTTTCAGCAGGAGGGAGGACTTTACTCCTTGAGCTCCCTGCAGTCCCGCCGAGGACCACACAACTCATTCACGGTGACAGCCAGCCACGTTTCACTTCTTCCAGCCTGTCAATTCTTAGAGCATGTATTTTAAAAAAAACTACACCGAGAAACCTACAACAAAAAAGGCCCAGAGGAACATCTGTGCGAGTTTGGTCCAGATGTTTGTCTCGGCTGGCTGCCCCCGTGGGGCGTGCGCTGCATTTAACAAAGCATCCAGAGATCTGTGATTATAAAGGGCCGGGGGAGACACGCTGGAAATGAGCGGGAAGGAGTTTTTCCTGTTTGCACTGCTTGGATTTGTGTGACATGCAGTACACTTGGGATAACAAATCCTTCGGAGACTGGCAGCTCTGGTTTAGCCCATCACTGACAGCACTAGAATCAGATCAGACTTGAACACAGAAAGGGAAAACAACCCCAAAATACACCCCCCCAAATGCACATCACAGAACAACCCACGCTTTTCCATAGGTCTGAAAATAGAGGCCACAGCCAGGAAAGAACCTCAAATAATTCCACCACAGGGACACCAGGAGAAAGGAAAAAAAGGTTAATCCAGAGAAAAGAAACAAAAAATTTAGTGAATATTTTTCACCCTGGATTTTCTTAAGGTAAACAGATCTTTTCCTGTTATAGGAACAAGTTGACAAGGGCTGAAACAAAAAAAAAAAAACAAAACCACAAACAAAACCCAACACATCACCCCTGAACAGCAGAAATCCTCCTGCCATAGAACCTCTCCTGCAGTCAGGCCCTCACAGAGCTCAGCCACACACTGCTGAGGTGGGTGAGGGCACCCACAGTGTTACACAGCATTTGAAGGGCTGTATTACAAGTTTGGTGAAGGGATACGGCACAGGGTTACATTCCTGGAAGTACTCTGCTTGCCTGTGCAGCACATCTCATTCATTGCTACTCCCAGGTTACTGAAACTCAATCTGAAGGACAAACCACAGCACCTGATTTGGGACATGTGTTAATAGGACACAGGCCATTGAGGGAAGAGGCAAGAGCCAAGCACAGGGATCCCAATCTGAACATTAAATTGTCTTCCCAGAAACAGGACAGGCACTCCCAGGCAGGCTTGGCTTTTGTTTCTTCCTTACTTGTCTATCAAGAGAATCCCCATTAAAGAACAAGCTCTTTTTTCACTTGAGGACATTGGAAGTGTCCTCTTTTAGCAGCTTGAAATATGCACATGAACTTTTCACCACGAACTGTCCACGGCCCCATCAGCGACAGCTCAGTAATTAATTAGACAAACCATTTCCTTCAGCCACCAAACATGACGAAGCAATTGCCAAAAGTTTCAGGCCATAAACTCAGCCCTGAAATTCCCAGCCCAGGACAACAGTGTGGCTCCTGGTGAGCAGGGCAGGCAGGGATCCAGCCTTCAAGAGAAACAAGGCATCCTTTTGTGAACACAGCCCTCGGGGCTGCTCTTTGTCATCCAACAGTAATTATTTTGCATATCTCATCCCGGGTGAGCTCCAGGGTTGTGTTTCATTACATCACGTCCCAGGCACAGGTGTTGTACCAGGCTTTAAGGAGAGCAGATCCTGGGGGGAAGAAGGAGAACTGGATGTTTAGAGACTATTAATGCAAATATATGACTTGAAAGAGCAGAGCAGATAAAACAAATATGCCCCCTTTAATTATGCACAGGCACTAATTAATTTGTGTTATTAACTAATTAATCACTCAGTTCAAGGGCAGGGGAAAATGGTCTCCTTCATAGCTTAAAATGGTGTTATTGCTGCATAGAAAACAAAAACAAAATGTCATTTGAAGATCAAACTGCTCCATCAGAGCCTGAATTTGGTTCCAGGAAATCCTGTGTTCTTCTCACCAAGGAGCAGTGATTCATAGCTGTGTCTTGCTAAACAGGCTGAAGCTGGGTGCTCTCATTTGCTCCACTTTGACAAGTTCTTACAGTTTTTTGGTCCAAATTTTTGGATTCTCAGAGCCAAAATAAGCTGCGGAGTGTCAGACAATAATAAAAATGTGAGATTTATTACAAGGTTAGTAATATTTTAGCACTTTGGAGACCTGGTAGGGAGCCAAGACGCCCTTCTGTTTCCTCTTTGCCAAGTATTGTATGAAACAGAACAAAACAATATGGTGCCTGCCCTCAGACACTCACGTCCCAGCACATGGCAGGTGCTGCAGGTCATGGAAAAGTGGTGACTTTCCTGGGAGGATGTGTTTGCAGTCCCACACATGGGCTGGGTGCCTCCAGATTTGGGGGAAATGGATGGAGACCTTGCAGTCCTACTGTGCATCTATCTCCAGTAAAGACCTCAAAAGGCACAGTCTCTGAAGGGAGGACAGAGGTTCAGAGATGTTTCTGCTCTCTCTTGATGCATTTCAGTGTCTCACAAATGTTGTTCCCTTAAAATGGTTGTAAGGAGCCACCTATTTGGTACAGAGAGAGCCAAATCTCCTTGGCTGGAAAAGCCTTAAACTAAACAAGTGTCTCATTTCCCAGGCAAGCAATAGCTGAAGGTTGTGGCTGCTTTAGAAATGAGACACGGGGCCAGAATCTCAGCTATCCAAGCCTTTTTTTAAACTGGAAAAATACAGCTGATTAATTTACAGATCATCAGGTGGTAAACTGCAGTTCTGGTCCCCTTTGTTTTTCCTCCCAATTTCTCACAAGAAGCTTTCCTGAGACAAGGCAGGAGATGCAGCTTTAAGTCAATCACTTCTTGCAGATTCTCTTCCTTTGTCTTAGAGTGTGAACTTCGTCACCAAGGTAAGCAAAACACGTCTATAGAACATCTCAAACCTCAACTACCATAGAAAAGGGAAAAAAACCACCAAAAAAACTTCAGACAAGCCTCTCCCCAGACCCTCTAAACTCACCCACTCTCATTACTTCGGTTGTACTAAGAGACAAAGAGGTCTGTACTGAGCATTCTACAAGAAATATCCTATAATTTTCATGTCCTAATTAAGGGACAATTTCAGGAAAAGAATAGAGGCAAATTACAGCACCAAAGCAGGTGTGGACATTTGCAACAGGCTCATCAGTAGATAGGCTGATACTTGACTCCTCAAAATGCTGTGGGAAGCATCCCTTTCCTCTTTCCAGCTGAATTTGTGGATTCCTCATGCTTCTGAGTCAGGTGAGAAAGGCTTTACTGGATTAACAGTCTACAGCCATTATTAGAAGAAAAAAAATCTGAAAGATTTTTATTGGCAACATCAAGATTTACAGACATTGATTATTCAACCTAATCACAAAACTGAGTATGACTCATTTGCATTTGTATTTTTCATTAGTTTCCCTGTAACTCTGCAACAGAAAAACAAAGTTTTTCTGTTAAAAGAAAAGCCCCTTAATCTCCAGTAGTTCTATGACTCTGAGCAAAGAAAAGGGAAAAAAAAGAATGGCCAGGTACACAAAAGATACAGAAAAACTTAGCCACAGTAGGAGAGCAGCCAGCACTCACATTTGACTGGGAAAAACATGGGAGTTTTACCTTCATCCTCCTTCAGTTCTCAATATGTGTTATGCTTTTAACTCAGCTCTCTGAACTACACTCACAAAAGCCAAAATACATCCACAGATAGTTTATCCTTCTGATTATGAAAATAATAATTGCTGTTATTACAACAACAACCACAGTGGCAATGATGAACTGAAAAATGGATTTTAAAGGTAGTGGTGGGATATCAACTTGAAACCCTCATTAAGTATTAGATGTTAAGGAGCAACCAGGTGATGAGTGTAAGAAAAACCTCAAAAAGGGTAAAGTAACATGAAATCCTAGAATGGTTTTGGTTGGAAATGGACCTTAAAGCTCATCTTGTTCTAACCCACTACCGTGGGCAGGGACACCTTCCGCTCTCCCAGGTTGCTGGAACTTGGCCTTGAGGACTTCCAGGGATGGGGCAGCCACAGCTTCTCTGGGCACCCTGTGCCAGGGCCTCCCCACCCTGACAGGGAAGGATTCCTTCTCAATATCCTACCTAACCCTGCCCTCTGGCAGTGGAAGCCATTCCCCCTTGTCCTGTCCCTCCATCCGTTGTCCCAAATCCCTCTCTAGCTCTCCTGGAGCCCCTTTAGGCTCTGGAAGGAGCTCTCAGGTCTCCCTGGACCCTCTTCTTCTGCAGGTCTACACCTTCAGCTCTCCCAGCCTGGCTCCAGAGCAGAGGAGCTACAGCCTTTGGAACATCTCCATGGCCTCCTCTGGGCTCACTCCAGCAGCTCCATATCCTTTTTATGTTGGTGACTCCAGAGCTGGAGGCAGCTCTGCAGGTGGGGTCTCACCTGAGAGGAGCAGAGGGGGAGAATCCCCTTCCCCAACATGCCAGCCATGCTTCTTAAAATGGTAAGTTAAGTATTACTGCAGTTTTCTCAGGTTTTTTTATAAGCAAACATGTCACATTGTTAATGGTTGGGAGATTAAGAGTCATGTGTGTCCCCCTGGCACTTACCCACCTTGCTGCTTCTCAGCAGAGATGCCTGAGGCCACCAAGTCAGACCAGGAATTCCTGACCATGGAGGATTTTGTTGTTTTGGAAAGAGCAGTCAATCACTAGAACAGACATGGAAGATCAGGCTGAAAAGAGATGATGGATATGAGGACCCTGGAAACACAACTTGGTTCTGAAACTCTTTTCTCCTCTGAACAAACCACGTTTCAAGGATGCTCAAAGCACTTTCCACATTAGCTCACACTGAGAAAACAGAAAAAAGGGGGAAAAATACCAGAGGTCTTGATTTAGCAACTGTTAAAACACATTAGCCTTCATCTAACAAACACATCCAAAGTAAAAACATCAGTTCAATAGGAAAAAAACACTCTAAAATAGTACTGTTTAGGAAAGACAGCAATCAAATCTTTTAAATTGCATTGTCTTCCAGAAAGCTTAGAAATAAATGCAGTTTTGAAATGTTCACAATTCTCACCCTCACTCTTTTCAAGCCACTTTACAAGAGTAATTTGGGAAAATAACATTCAGCTCTGCCTTGCACATGGTTGGATGTGTGTGCAATACAACAGAACACGGGCAGCTATAGATATTGGAACATATTTTCCAGGCATGCTGGCATGGTTTTCTGCAGTCTTCCATCTGTTCCCAATAGGATTAAAGGGGACAAAACACTGCCTTCAACAACCTATTTTGTGGATGTATTTTGATTTAAAAACAAAAATAAATTTGAAAATGGCTATCAAGAACAAAAAAACACTGGGGTGGAAGGTGGGAAGGAAGGGGATTGCCAGGAGTGCTACAGTTTCCAGAGAGCAGAGCATGAGTCAGCAGAGTAATTTTTTTTTAATATATATATTACAGAGCACAGTGATGCCCTGAAGACCACAACAGATGAAACCTCTTTACTGTGTGTGTTTTATCAATCAGGCAGGAAGATCTCATTACTTCCTGACAGAGGAACTCCCTGCAAAAACAGCTGGGATGTTTTAAAGAAAGAAATCCACAAAAAAACCCCACAACTTATTTATTTTTTTAAAGAGAGCTTGGGCAATCTACATGTCCTTGAAGGGCTTTGCCAGAATGAGCAACTCCTTCCACCTCCTTATATCTGATTTGCCACCACAATATACAAGAACTTGCTTTCCTCTCTCTCTGACCTTACAGCTCTTGCAGGATTTGGGAGTTCTCATGAGCTGCTTTTATTTGCTCTTAAATCCTGCTGAAAACTTTCCCTTTCAGAAAACATTCCTGTCTCCAGGTGCCTGGCTGTCATTGACATCTACCACAGCAGCCAGAGCCTCTCACTAGTGTTTACTCCACTTCCTTGGCACTTACACATCTACATTGGACCAGCTCTGCAGGGAGCACATGGGAAAGCTGCACCATGCACAGCCACACACTGGCTTGGTCCTATTGTAGAGGATAAAAGAGACATGGACAAAGCCCCAAAAGCAGTCATACACATCTGCACACCTCAGTCTCACCACTCAAACCTTTGGGGTCAGGTTCAGCTGCTCCAAGACCCTTTAGTTGACCAAACACCTCTGAGCTCTCATGCAACAAACCAAAATGCTTTTTTTGGTTTTGGGTTTTTTTTTTCCTCACAGTAAATTAAGATTTCCAGCCCTTTGACCTGTGCAGCCTCATTATACCACCCAAGTGCCCAACTAGGACATCTGCCATTTGGTTGCCAACAGTTGTGTGTCAGACCAAAGGCTGGCTGGCAGACCCCTGCAAGAAGGAGGGCAGAAAAGGTACAATACCCGCATTTCTACAGAAGGAAAGCCAGCATTGTAAAACAATAAATACCTGCTATAAATTGCAGCCCCTGGAGCATCCCAGTAACACCTGTGCTGCTGCTTATGGCTGTGTCACTGGAGACAGCTATTTCCTCCCTCTGCTCCTGGTGACAGGCAGGATCCAAGAATTAGAGGTTCACACTCTTCACATAAGAAAAGCTGCCTAAGTGGGTGGTGGAGCAGAGATGTGGGGGAGAGCTGGACCTAACACAGCTGAATCAACTCCCCAGTTAGCAGCCAGGGCAGGTGTCCTCAGACACATTCCTGCTCTTCCAGGCTACCTCAGGTGTGTTGTGTTTGGCCATCTGCCTCTCCAGGACTGTCCCCAGCCCATACTTGTCTCCAGGGCTGGGCCAGGGCAATGACAAACACATTGCCCATGGGGAGAGATGCTTTTTGGGCAGTCTGACACAGGGCTCAGGTCAGGGTGACCCTGAACTCTCCACATGCTGCACAGGCTGCTGGTCCTTCACATCGCAGAAAGGGATAATTAGAGCTCTTCAAATGCAGCAACACTTTCACCAAAGTGACTCCAAACTGGGACATTCTAGAAAGTGCCAAGGTGACCATGTCTAGTCCATAATTTCCCCAGAGCACCAACAGAAGTTGCCAGCCCTACCCATGGCAGGAGCCTCTGAGCTGGTTTGTCCCAGGTGTCCCAGCTGCCTGAGCCATGGAGAACGTTATCCTGTGTGATAAAAGGGACAGGCTTTAGGAGGAAGGGCTCCTGCATGAGCACAGGGCTTTCTTGGGTGAGCTTTTATTCTGAAGCGAGAGCTGTAACGACTCTTCCAGCCTGGGCTGCGCCTTCCATCTCTCAGAGCGTTCCTCCCCACGTCTGTGAAACATCAGAGCTTTCTGCTCAGGCACATGTGGGCTCTTGCCCAGCTCATCCTCTCCTCTCCCTTGTCTGTGAGTAGGGCCAAATAACTTCCTGCTCTTTTTCTCCTGCCTGAAATGGGGTTTGACCTTGGTGCTTTCAGACCTGGTGGCCCAAGGGTGTGACCTCACCACCCACCTGTATGAAAGCAGTCTGTGATATCACAGAGAGGACCGAGGAGGTCTGGCATTGACCCAAAACCTATAGGAGTCACTGGGAAGGCACTTTGGGAATGTTGTTGGGATTTGCATCTGGCTGTGGGGGCCAAGTTCAGGGGTGAAAGCCCTGAGCTCAAAAGAAAGCAATGGAGATGTTCTGCTCATGGCATTTGGCTGGTGGGTGCGTCTGTATTTCACCACACTGTTTCCACAAAACATCTCCATCACGATACAGGCCCCCTGGGAGCCCCCTGAGCAAAGAGACTAAAAAACAGGCTATTTTTCAGACATCAGAAGCCTGTAACGGAGCCACCTCAAATGAGCTGTGCCACTTAAATGAGTTACCAAGTAGTTCTGAATTATGGATGTGTTGGGGAAAGTCAAGGTCAATTTGCAAACAGAGCGAACGGGAGGAAATCCGATGCATAAATAATCTGTCCTGAACTCTTCACCCATTGCTATTCCTATTACATCCTCAATGAGCTAATAAGCAGTTCTGCTGCTCAGTGAAAGACTGACAGTGTCTCTGCCTTCTGTGGTGTGATGTGATCGCTCCTAATTGATTTTGGCCACGGCCTCGTAGTGCATGCTGGATATCTGGGAAGAGCCATAACTTTCACATGCAATCATCCTGGTCAGTGACCAAGACAAGCCGTTCTCCAACAAACACTGGATACCTTCCTGCCTGTGGATTCAGTGCTCCAGCTTAGCTCATAGTTTGGGTGTCTCTCCTTTGCAGCCTTGAAGCACCTGCTCACTGGAAACAAGGCCATTTAACTTTGTGTTTCAGGGCTCTGGATGTTTATGGTGAAATTTTGTATGTCTTTCTTTGGAAAAGCTAAACTACTCTATTAGTCTACAAAATCTCTGTAAAACAGTACCTGTGTGGCAGATTTTGGAGGTGTGCAAGGGCACATCTGAGTTGCTGTGAACATTGGTGTGGGTGACCCAGTACAAAAATAGCTCAAATCCTCAGTTCATGGTATCACCAGATTTTAGGACTTCTCGGGAAAAGTTTCCAGCTAGGATCTTGGAGGAGAGTTTAAACTGTTGCCCTGAGACCAAGGGTAGATAACCTTACCTAGCTTTTGTTTTGTAGATTAAAAGTAAGTACTAAAACCTAAAGCTCCTTTACCAGAAAGGGAGGTTCCAACCAAGATGTGGATTGATTTATAAAGCAGTCCAAGTTCATATACCTGCTCCTGGGAAGTCTCTTCCATCCTGTAGCTGTGCATAAAAAGGCAGCAGTTCCCTTGGCTTCTTACCACCTGCCTTGTAGCAGAGGCTGCTTGCTGATTCCCAGAAGCATTTCCATGCAAAATTCCCCTTGGATTAAGCACTTCAAATAAAATGACTCTGCTTTGACTGAGAAGGACCAAGAGCAGTTTGTGCTGAAAAAAGGGAGGATGATGTAGAGGAGATAGTCAAGGCAAGCTGCCGGAGCAGGCCAGGACAGTAAGGTTTTCAGCTAGAAAAGAGCATAGAATGCACCCTAATGGCACCTGAAGATATGGCACAGGGTAGAGGGTGTAACAGGAACAGCTCTTCTGAGGCCAAACCAAAGGACCACCAAAGCCACTACACTGAGCATAGGTAGGGAGTGAGGGCAAGAGGAGAGATCCTTCCCTCCCCTGTCCTCTTCCCTGCAGCCACCAGTGGGACAGAGACTTCCAGCAGCATGGATGAATGCCTCCTCCCTGAACTTGAATCCTCTTTCATTTTCAGTCCTTGACAAGGAGTTTTGGTGTTGTGTTCTCCGTGCCTTGTGTGATTGAAAACCCTCTCTCACATCCCTTCAGGGCAGCCATTCCTTTACTTGTTTACCTCCCCTGTGTCTTTCCACTATATCCTTCATGAGAAAGATGGATAGGACTGCTCACAGAATCCCTACCCCAGGGATTTATATAATCACAAAGAGTGTTTTCTGTGCTGTTTGCCGTTTGTCTGTGATAAGTCCTACCTTTTGGTCTCTGGTGAACACTAAGCTGGTGTTTGTACAGGCTGATCCATAGTAAACTCTCTGGAGCTGTGATAACTGGATATGCTTGTGGCTGGGGTCCCTTTCTCCTGTGTGCTTTACCTTGCATTTGGCTAAATCCAATCTCCTCTGCCATTTCCCTGAATATCCCCTCAGTACCAGGACAACCTTCTGCATCTCTTTGCAGTCAGCTCTAGCTCCAAATAATTAGGTGTTACTAACAAACATGATCACTTTGCCTGCCACACTCCTGAGTGTTTGTAGAACACTTCTTTGCAAAATCCAAGTGTTTCCTCCTGTCCTTTGTTTGCTATTATTACAAGTTTGTAATTGATGAAAAATCTTCCCCTCAGGGGGAGGGATCTTGTTAAAAGCCTTCTGATCCTTACTGAAGGGTCGTTTGACACTTCAAATAGTTGTAATAGATTTGTGAAGTGTGATTTCTCCCTGCAAATGCCACACTAACTCCTCCCTAGTCTATCAGTTTCATCCAAGTGCCTACTAATTCTAACATTTCTGCCCGTCTGGCTGACAGAGAAGTCAGGCTTCCTGGTGTATGAGTCCCAGGAGAAGTTTTAGGAGCTGGTGACATATTTACCACGATCCAAACTCCAGGCACAGAGACTGATTTAAGCAAGAGGCTTCACAGGCAGTGGTGCTGTAGCTTCCTATCTAAGGAACACCACGGCTTCTGGGACAACAGCAGCTCATTCTAGCACGTTATTGCTGCTCATTCTCTCAGCTTGCTCTGACCAAGTTACAGTGGGTTAATGGGCCATCACCCATCAGACAAGGTGGCTGCAGTCACATCCCATTACAAAGACGGGGGTTTAAGATACAGCATTTTACTTCACAGCAGAACTGGATGAAAGAGACACATTTATTCCACCTTTTCTGAGAGGCAGTAACTAATTAGGTAGGACAATTCCAATTCTTGCAATTGTAAATCACTGACCTTGGCACACGTCGTGTTGATGTCCAAACTAGCTGGAAACTGCCCCAAAATATCATGGAACCACAGAGTGGTTTGGGTTGGAAAGAACCTTAAAGACCATCTCATTCCAACCCCCTGCCATGGGCAGGGACCCCTTCCACTATCCCAGGTTGCTCCAACCTGGCCTTGGACACTTCCAGGGATGGGGCAGCCACAGCTTCTCTGGGCAACCTGTGCCAGGGCCTCTCCACCCTCACAGGGAAGGATTTCTTCCCAATATCCCATCTAACCCTGCTGTCTGCCAGTGGGAAGCCGTTCCCCCTTGTCTTATCTCTCTAGGCCCTTGTGCCAAGTCCCTCTCCAGCTTTTCTGGAGCTTCTTTAGGCTCTGGAAGGGGCTCTCAGGTCTCCCCAGAGCCTTCTCTTCTCCAGGCTGAACACTCCCAGCTCTCTCAACCACTCAGGGACTTTCAGCTTAAGGATTGAAATGGGCGGGATGGGCACAGGGTGCAGATGTTTCTGAGGATGGGGGAGCTCCTTACAAACCCCTGCCTTTGCTGTAGAGCCTGGATTTCAGACTTAGAACCCCAGTCACTCCAAGAAAACTGTGCTGTGGTGGGATAAGCTGGGACTGAGGCCGCAGGCGTGAGAGGTTAAGCAACTCTTGAACTCTACACAAGCTGAAAGACCTTGTGCCAGGTTAACTCCTAGAAAATTCAGCCCCAGCCCAAGGGTCTGATAATAAACTGGTGTACAAGCTGAACAGAGTGCTGATGCAGCCTTTGCTGGAGCAGCTCTCCCAGCCCTGCTGCAATATGGGGCCAGGATGAAATTCCACTGTGATTGACACTGCCATCACATCATCTGTTACCGATCCCACTTTTTCTCCCTTCCTCTGCTTTTCACTTCAAGGGACAGGACCTGCAGGAGCACAGCCTGCAGAGCCCTCCTTCAATTTGTTTTCCATGTGAGCATCCTCCTCTGAGGGTTGACTCACGCTCTGTGACAGAAAACACCACCTCTCCGGGCTCTTACAAGGAACCTGAATGAGAGAACTGTCTAATTCAGACTTTTTGGCAGGCTTTACATACTATGCATTATAGAGCATATTTCTAGAAAATGTCTTTGCCCTTTTGTGCTCATTTCAGAACAAATCAAGCTGCCTCTCTCAACATTTTGGTACTTCTGCAAACTGGCAACGCCTTAGAGCAAACAGAGGTTGGGAGTAAATCACTTTCGTGGAATTATCTTAACATATGAACAATGAACATCCCCCTTCTATTTCTGCTTTACTACTAATTCATATCACAGTTACTCCAGGATTTTGCTACAGGAAATACATTTCATGTACAAAATACAAATGGGATGCACAACCGTAGTCGTGGCTTTTGCCTGTGTTTATGGGAGCCCGGCATCCGTCCCACGCCTGGGTCTTTAAAACTTGAGCTGCAAAAAATGTCTGTAGTGAAACATGAAACCAAAAGAGACTGACCCAGACTGGGATTTGGTTATATGTGGGAAAGTCAAGCTAAGTTCACCTAGAGAGTTGTGAGGGTTCATGAACCTTGTGAGTGAGCAAAGGCCCAGCTCTGAACATGCCTTGAAAAACGCCGTCCGGAAATTTTAAATAAGTATGAATTTGGGAATGCGGAGATCCTGTAAGATAAATAGTTTTAATAGGAAATCCATTGGTGAGAGATCTGGTGGCTTCAAAAATGTTTAGCATTAATATGTTGAATGAGCTGCAAGTTCAAGCTCACACAGAGGCTAAGAAGTGTTAAATGAGTGGGAACGAACCACACACTCCCTGTTCCTGGGGCTCCAATTAAAAATGTGTCATTTGCAGCTCTAGAGTTAAGGAGAATTGTGTTTTGCTTTGTTATCTGCAGTATGAAATATGGATGTCTCAATCTGGCTGAGGCCTTCACATATTGAAAGCATCTCCTCATTTTCTCCCTAAAAGCCTCTTGGGAAAAATTTTTTACTGTGAACTGCCAGTCTGCCATTTTTGCACCTCCTTCAAGCCATGCTCAGCAAAATACATCACAAACACAGATGCAGGAACTAAAGGTTCCAATAAACACTACTGTCAACATCTGAAAATCACAAATATTTCTGTGGAACAGATCCTTAGAGACAGGTCCTCTGATTATCAGCATTACGATATCCTAGAATAAAATCTGGGAATTCACCCATGTAACAGAGTTTCCCTGAGGCAAAGAAGTATGCCATCAACTTGATAGCAGTTGGGGATTTTGCTTTGGGTCATGACTCCAGAATTTTTCTTCCAGATTTGGCCAAAGGAAATGGAAAAAGATTTCCAGTACAGCTAAAGGGCAGCCACCAAACCTCTTGATTTATCGTCTGGTATCTAATCTTTACATTAGAACAGAACGAAAGCCACAGCTTCAGACTTCCATTATCACTACCAGCTTCCTAAAGCTGGGGAGAAAAACAAAATAATGCATTTTTTAAAGACAGATTGCTAATCCATAGTGTCATTAACATGCTGCCACATGGCAGGCAAGCTGATTTCAGTGTGACCCTGTTGTCTCCATGGGACTGGGCAGCAGTGGTGATGCACAAATCAGGAGGCACGTTGGTGGTCCTGGCCTCATGACTGTCAGCAGCAGAGGAAAGTGTGTTTCAGGATGGAGCTCTTTTGGTGATGGATTTACCCTTGGTGCCTCTGGCTTGTGCCCTACCTGGCACATTCCCTCCAGAAGTGAACAGAGACAGGCAGGGCAGAGCAGTGAGCTCGTCTGGCAGCTTGAAAACAGAAAGGAGGAAAACTTCACAGCCAGATTTTGGTTTTTTCCCCTCAACAGTAAGACTAGAAGTTACCCTTGCTTTCCCCTAATAAAACTCCCCAGCCATATTGTGGTGGGCAAAGGATTAGGAATTAGGAGATGAGACAGAGCTGCCAGAGCACACAGAATAAAGCTTAATTTCCTGGTGCCGTGCCCTGGCTGTAATACACTGTCCAGATCTCCCTCCTGCTTTCAGCTGAGAGCCAAGGCACTCTATAGGATTATTTTGCTAAGAGCAAAGCTATTTTATCTGAAGAGATTTAGCACCAGATTATGGCCACAGCTTTTTCTGGATCAGTGGCTGCAGAGGAAGAGGGCAGGAATTGCCTGGTCATTTGAGTCAGAGCCTGGAGCCTGGGAGACCCAGGTTCAGTCCTTACAGCAAGCTCCCCGTACATCTGGAGATAAGATACCTCCTCCTGCTGTTTTCACACTGAACCTCTCACCTCTCCTCTGCCATGGGGCCGGCACAGTGCACCAATAAAAACAGGTTTTGATAGTGCTGCTGATTTAGGGAGAATTCCTGTTTTTCATTCACCATAGAATCACAGGATGATTTGGATTGTAAGGGACCTTAAAGTTCATCTCATTCCAATCCCCTGCCATGGGCAGGGACATCTTCCACTATCCCAGGTTGATCCAAGCCCCATCCAGCCTGGTCTTGAACACTTCCAGGGATGGGGGAAATTGCTGCAAATTGTCACTGCTGCGCCACGTTTCATGAATTGTTCAATGACAATGATTCTCCCCAAGACTTTTCAAATTACTATTACATCTTTTTATATTTTTTTTTGCACATAAATATTCATTTTACACACAGACAACTCTAACTTATATAGGGAGTGGGAATAGTCTTATAAATTTTACATTGCCAGCTTCCCAAATCAGCCAGTTCCAGCCAGGGTGAGTTTTAACAACATTCTTTGGTCTCTCAAACTGACGCAAAGTGTTACCTGAGTGTTTCTAGTGAAACACGTGTGGACACCTGTCTAAAAGATGTACAAAAGAGATTTGTATGGATGGGTGCTGTAGCTTTCTGGAGATAAGCATAGCCAGGCTGTGCCTCTGACAGCACTCTGTGACAACTCCTTGCTTATAAAAAATGACTGTCGTTTCCCCCAGAACTGCTCTTCTGCCACACCTGCAGCTCCAGAGGCAAGAATGTTTGTCTCAGGGCTCTCCGTTGGGTTGGCACCAACAGAACCATCACTGGTGCCACCGTAAAGTCTTCCTGTAGTAAGTACAAGTCATTTTATAGAGGGGAGATCTTTTCAGAATTTCAGATTACCTCCACAGTGGGGGAAATGAAAGGTACCACACATTCCTTCCACACCAGGGGCCGAAAGTGCACCTGGAGTCCTCATCCCATCCCATCCCATCCCCTTCCATTTCCCCAGCCTGTCTCCATTTCCTACACCAAACTCACAACATTTTGAATGTTCTGCACCTGGAGCAAACTGGGACTCAAAGGACAGCAATAGAAAACCATAATCATAAGTCCCATAACCCAAAGCAGCCATCATGGGATGCTCTGAATCTCTTCCAACTTCATAAAACAATGGCAAAACCTCCTCTGATTGCTATGGGAACAGGTTTTAGCTCTTTCTAAACCAATTAAATACTTCTTTCTCCAGGGCCATGCCTTAGGGTTAATTCTTTGCAAAACATTGACAAAGCCGTATTCCTCTGAGGGCAAGAATGTAGTGGGTAAGATGCTGCCAAAACTGCTTTAATTTGTGTGTGTGTGGAACTATTAAGCAGCAACAGGGTCCATCATATACCAGGATACACATCTAACATGTCAAGCCCTGTGGCAGTGGAACACAAAGCTTCATATCAGCTCATGAGGGGCTCTCTTTGAACCTGCAGCCTGGTGCAACCCATGGATCAGCTCTGGGACAGTCAGTCTGCAGGGTTTTGTGGCCCTGCACTTAGAAACCACAGGACTGCATCATAGAAATCACACAGTAATGTAGCTGAGACTGGAAAGGAAAAAAAGTTAATTTAAATAAAACATCATGGAATGTAACTGTAATTACGACATTACCAAGTGCTTCTCCTCTTACACAGCTCTACTACTTATGGGAAATACTGATCAACTCAAAAATACAAAACAACTGCTCTTCGAATTGGATATACTAGTGAATCTTTCCAGCCCCATGATGAATTCTTGGACGGCTAAACAAGAAATGTCTTCTGGGCACTGTACACACACTATAGGTACAAATTACAATGGCCAGAAACAAAATTATGGTGAGATGGAGATGATTTTAAGCCTTGATTACAGGCACTGTGTTCATTCAGTGGGTTTGCTAACACCTTGTGCCAAATGATTGATGTTTTACCACTGTTTATGGATTAGATCTTTGCATTTCACTTCCAGATCAACTTCACTGAGGTAACAATCACCCCAGGCCTTCAGCTCCCCTACTGCAGGGCTGTGGTGACTGGGTTTGACAACCTGAGAAACCTGGCACAGGCAAACATGGTCTCCTGAGACACGTAAGGAGGCAGAGGCTGCTGCTCCTGCAGCTCCACTGGCCCCTGGGAGAAGGTGGAACTGGAAGGAGGGGTGTAGAGGCCACCACGTCAGCCCTCCCTGACCACTGTGCTGCACAAGTCACGACCTTTGCAGGATAGAAGCGGTGCCGTGGGGACTGTGGGTATCCTGTTGCTTAAAACTGGATGCTGAAGACTCTTGCTGAGGCAATTTATTGCCTTTCACAGAGGAAATGAGTACAGATTTGGCTGGGGACATAAATAAATATGAGATCATTTGCTTAGTGCTGACTTGTGTGATGAATGATCCGGGTTTAACTGTTTCCATCATCTGTTGTCCAAATCCCAGAGGTAATGTCCTTCTTCTGAAATCAACAGGAGCTGTAGGTGCTCTGCACCTCAAAGCACCCACATGCACTTCTCAACTCTCTTGTGTTTGCAGCATTTGTTACCAAAAAGTCAAACTGATTGTCGTTAAAGGCAATTCATGACTTGTCCTTTTCAAATTTCCATTCGGGTCATTTTTCACACTTACAATAAAATGTTCACCAAGTCTAAGTGTTTTGCACCAGGTCTTTCTTTGTGCACATATATTGAAAGAAACACTCAGTAAAAAGTAAAAGTTAAAAGTAACACTCAGTAGAAGAAATGACAGTATGATTTCCAACTGTTTGAGATTCTTTTTATTCAGAATTTCATCACAATGCCCAGATCCCAATATTCAGCCCTGTGTGTGGAGTTCTGACTGAAAGGATCTGACTTTAGAGGCCTGATTACACACAGCATTAGAAAAAAGTAGAGTACAGCTATAAATCAGAGATTGCAGAGTTACCAATTAGCACTCCAAGTACAAAGTTTGGTTTCTACCATCAAAGTACTCTGTGAACAATAGAAGACTGCACTGAAGTAGTTTGTACTGTCAGATGGAGGGAAGATGTGGATGGTCTGGGGGGAGGCTGAAAGGAGGAAAAGCTCTGAGCTCCCACAGATTTGCTTTTCCCAGAAGAAGCACGAGGTTTAGCACAAATCTGGGCAGCATCCTTCATAGAACTGAAGACACATTGCCAAATACCTTTGGAGCTGGAGACAATGTCATAGGCCATGGAGGGAAAATTTCCAGCTCAAAAGGTTATGGCTGCCCCAGGAATAGCTGCACTAATGTTATAAGCTGGTTTGAAAGCTGTGGGCCTCTATGTTCTTGAGGTGAGATATACCATGTAATCAACCCCTGCAAGAGCTTCTTGGGCTTTTGAGTGTTTTACTTGAAGCTTCACCAGGTCATGTACCAAACACCTACGGAAGGCAGACTGGGGCTCAGTGGAGTGTTTTAAAGCTCCTTCATTGAAACATAGAATGGTGTGGGTTGGAAGGGCCCATAAAGGGCACCTAGTCCCAACTCCCTGCTCCAGACAGCTCCTGTGGCCCTTGGCCGGGGATACTTTCATGGGGATGCCTCAGGTCCTGTGCACCAGGAAGTTAAAAGAGAACAACTTCCACTCTAGATCCCGGTGTTGGTGAACCTGCTTCCCACCCCAGTCCTGAATATCTAGGAATAATCTACATGTACTCTGAACAGCAGCTAAGGGAACGACAGACTACCCTGCATTGATCTGCAGGGTTTGTTCCACCAGCCTTTGAGAACTGATGTCCCCAGAGAACACTCAGGTAAAACAGGCCAAGCAGAACATCAGACCTTGTTATCCCGTGGGGCTTTCCTGAGATCATCCTGTTCTGCATCCTGTCTCTTTAGCCCTGGCTGCAGCCAACTTGACCAAACCATGAAGAGCTATGAGCTCTCTCTCCTGGTATTGTAGAGCCACTGGGCTCTGGAGCACAACGTGTTCCTTGCAAATGGATCTCCATGCAGACAGTCTTGGGAAGAAAAACAGCAATGGTTACCCCCATCCCTGATGTCCATCTGTACTCAGGTCTTTAAACTAAACTTCTTGTTATTACAAGCACCTTGCTGACAATAAATCCTTTCTTGTACATCCTTTCAATACCAGCACCCTCAGGCAATGCCGAATGGAAGGAGTAAGGTTTCAGGCTCCATACCAAGAAATTCCTGCTTTCAAAAGGCCAGACACAACAGCTGGGAAATTTTTGGTTATTGCTGCTTTGTGTCAGCTCTTGCCCATTCCTGGAGGGGGGGTGTAATTTCTGAAGCCTAACAGCATTTGAATCAGGCTGAGCAATCTTTGAATAATTTTTTGGCTGACATTTCACGGAGGCAGGAGTGTGTGTACTAACACAGGGCTATATGTGTATTTTATAGCTGTCTATATGCACACATGGGGTGGAGGGGGAAGGCAGGCGGGTAACTCAGCATGTCTGTCTTCCAAAATGCTGATTCAGGAGACTGGAAGCTGTCCCCAAGTTGCTGTTCTACCAAAACCTGCCTAGTTTTCATCCCTAGTCCAGGGGTGCCCAAGATATCTGTTCAGGGTCAGGGTCCAGCCTGGAAAAGCAGTGCCTGCCAGCAGCTCTGCTGGGCTGTAATTATTAACAGATTTGTTTTTGTGGTACTCACATTCCCAATGCTTCCCCTGTCTTAGCCCCTCTCAGGGAGCTGTCTCCTCCTCCTCCTCACATGCTGAGCCCCTGTGGGGACACACATTTCCATGGAAAGCAGCAGCAGAAGACACAGTGTTATCCCAGTCATCTCCTGGAAGCTGCCTCTTGCTCTCTCCAGCACCACACTTCTGTCACAGTCAGAGGGTTTTTTTGGCCTCTCATAGGTGCCTTCACCTTTGGATCCTGTCAGAAGGAACCAAAAGGTGTCATTTTTCCTGGTGTTCACAGTGGCAGTGTGGCTGCCCACACACATGCCCACAATTGTTTCTTTCCCCAGACTCTTTGGAGACACACTGCACAGAAAAGGAGGGAATCCCCTCATTTCCAGGAAAGGCCAGGAAAGCTGTCTGAGCATTTTGCCCCAAGAATTTCTGGACACGAGGTGAGACCTTCAACATGTAGGACAGAGCTGAACTGGAGACCTGAGACTAATCAAACCAAACTCTGAGTGTTTGATCAGCCCTTGGCTGCCCTTCTGGACATGTGAGCTATTAGGGGCTCTATGCTAGGTGTTTTTATCCCAAGCATTCTCTGCCACAGGCAGGGACTATCCAGATGCATGAGCAGCATCCAGATGTGGAGTAGGGGAACAGACCCTCTAACCCTTAAGAATCATCTCCTGATAAAAAGTCGGAGGCATTTTGAACCCACATTCATCTTTCCTAGCAAAGACTTTATACCCTAAACATTTTGCTTTCACAAGTTCTTTGGGCCTGAGCCCAAGAAGGAGCTTCTCCTCCTTTTCCTCCCGCCCACCTGGGCCCACAAATGCAGCCGGCGGGGGCATTCCTTGCCTGTGGAATGTGGAAGGAGTTGTGCAGCAAGTCGCCCTGCCGGGTCTGCCGGTCTGTCTGGCTCTCTCCTGTGGGGATCAGGACTCTGCTGAGGAAAAGCAGATAGGGTTTCACACAATCCAAAGCACATGTACAGTAACTAAAGCTGCGTAAGCACTTTTCTTCCTAGGGAAAGTTTCCAAACGTATGTTTCAAAGGAATGCAAAAATATTCCCCCTCCTTTCTTGCCTGCTTCCTATAAATCCTCGCTGCTGCAGACAATCGCCTCGGACTCTTCTCCAAGAGGGATTTAGGGGTTGGGAAGGGGCAGGGATGACAACACTGGGAATTCACACCCTGAGCAGGCAGCGCAGAGGAGGCCCTTAGAAAAGGACTTATCAGCCATGGAAACCACTTAAGGTTAATAATACAGTATTGCTGTGAGAAAACACACTCAAGCACTCAAACCCAGTGAAAATGGGTGTGTTTGTGGTCATTTTCCTCCGTTTAAACATCATCAGACGTTTGCATCCTCCACAGGCAATTCAGCTTTTTTGGGCATCCCCTCCACCTCCAGGAATGTCCATGCAAAAGGAAATTTCTCCATTGGAAGTAGTTTGTTTAAAAGCCAGTTTTCCTGGGGGAGGAGAAAAGAAAAGCTTTAACCAAACATTCCTGTGCAGATGCTTTGTGCCTGGACAGGCTGCAGGGACTGGGGGCTGCAGAGATGCTGAGAACAGAGCTCAAGGGGAAGAAGGCAAATGTCTGAGGTCCCAGCACAGGAAAGACATGGA